>JAULJZ010198856.1:0-19946 GCA_032270985.1 Heliamphora pulchella
TTTTTTTGTAGTAATTAATGAATTTATAAATTATAAATTCATAATGTACAACTAAAATGTTAATTTTTAATAACTATAAAGTATTGTAGATAGTAAAACACAATATTTGATTTGTAAATTAAATTTTAATTTTGAATTCACTATTCCAAAATTTATATTGTTGTTTGACTTTTAATTTGTATAGATCTAGTTTTTTTTTAGAGGGGTTGTAAACAAGTATGATCTTGAACAATTTTCTTAAAAACAACATACTTGAGCAGCATATTTTCTATCGAGTGATGAGTATCATAAAAAGTCGAATTCATAGATAGTGGATCTTCAAGAAATATGGATCTTGAATCAAACAGGTTATTTAGCTTTCAGCAACTATGAATCTTAAAAAGCTTGTCAAAACTAGAAGAAGAATGAACATGCTGAAGAATCGAAGGTTAACAACGCAGAGCAAAACTAGCTGATTGTTGTCAAATTGAAGAGATTTGAGGCAAATCTCACAACACCCAAAGGCCTCGGTTGTTTCGGCGGACTATTAGTCCGCCTGGACTATTAGTCCGGAGTATAGTGCAATTCGATGTTTGTTAAGCCTTTGGACTAGTTATCCAGACGGATTGCTAGTCCGCTATATGAGGGATAATTAGTGAGGGGGGAGGTATGAAATTAAGAAGGATTGGATTAAGAAGTGAATATAAGAATTTTTAAAAATAATAAGATATTTTTAAATATTAAAACAAATAACATAAAATTTAACTTATTAATTTATTAATGTTAATTTAAAAATAAATTAACTTAATACAAGGGTAAATCATTATTTAGTCCGTTATTTAATCCTACTTAATTCAAATACAAAAAAATTAATCTCATCTCACTACTAATCCCACCTCATTACTAATCCCATCACTACTAATCCAATCCAATCCAGCTCGGGTTATCAAACGAGCCAAAATAGTATTTGGCTTGTTGGACTATTATGAATAATTTTAAATTGAAAATAATAGAAAACGTGAGATCTGTTGATGAAAAAACGAAATCAGAAAATTCACAACCTAAAATCATGTTACACAAGCCGTAACGGCTGTTACACCACCGTTATGGCCGTTACGAAAGGTGTAACGGTCGTTACACTTGTGAATTTCATTCACATCGAAAAATCGGCAATAACGGATAACGGAGGCCACCGAAATCGTTACATAACGTCGTTACGTAACGGTAACGGCCGCTTTTTAAAACTATGGCCATGGTTTCAAATAGCCGTGGTGGTCGCCGTAAAGGTAACGGTGGCGGTGACGCGGTTTCGGGGCGTAACGGTTATAGCGTAACGGTAGCAGTTACCGAAACTATGATTTTTTTTTTTGGTTTTGCACAAATCAATTAAAATGAACTGATATTCACTTTTTTTTTTCTAAAATTATAATTATTAGAGTTTAAAATGTTTTTTGATGAATTTTGTTTACTTTTGAGATATGATTTAAAATATTTCCTAAATTTTATACTAGTAAGTCTAGTTTTACTGAATACTTTTAATTATTTTTCTAAAATAATTGATGAATTTATGTCGTTATATGTCATAAACTCATAAATTCATAATATTCAACTTGAATGTCATTTAATTTTTTTAAATGTCAATAATTTTCAAAGAAATGAAGATGAAGAAAATAATTTTAAAAATGTAAAATTTCAGCCTCCCTTTCAAGTTTCAGCCAAAACTGAAAATGGAAGGAGGAGAAGAATTAAAAAAACTTAAAACTTAAAACTTAAAACTTAAAATTAAGATTAAAAAAAATAATTAAAAAAACTTAAAATTTCAACTCCCTTTCAGCCGAAATTGAAAATGGAAGGATGAGAAGAATTTCAAGTTTCAGCTAAACCCGAACTGAAAATGGAAGAACATACCTTCAGATCCAACGAGAAAAGCCCAGCAAAATGCAAAAATCAGAAGACTAAGAACATTAGTGGTTGCCGAAACTGAACAAATTGAAGATAGAAGGAGTAGATCTAACCAAATATAGTCGGGAAGAACTCGGAAGATTGAAACTTTTGAAAATCAAAAACATTTGCCGAAATGGAGTAGATCTGACCAAATTATTGCTTCATCCAATTGGTTTGCCTCTTTCACAGTTGTTTTGAGATGAAAATAGAGAAAGTGATCCAAGATATGGACAAAAAAAGGCATCAACAGTATTCACAGCCGAAGACCCCGTTTGGGTTAATTGGTTACCACTAGTGGAATGGTGGTATAACACCTCCTACCATACAGCCACTAAACTTACACCCTTTGAAATTGTGTATGGACAAGCTCCTCCACATCCCAGCTTGGTCTTACTGTAAGATTCTTCGGTGTGACTGAATTTTATAAGGATAGGAATGTTATGATGCAGCATTTGAAGGAGCATTGAAACCAAGCTCAGAATCGAATGAAGAAATTTGCCAATGCGCACAGATCTGATAGAGAATTTCAAGTGGGTGACTAAGTGTATCTTAGGCTGCAGCCTTACAGACAAACTTCGATAGCTTTAAGAAGAAGTTTGAAGTTAGCTCCACGTTATTTTGGGCCATACCAAATTCTTCAGAAGGTTGACAACGTAGCTTACAAATTAGATCTACAAGTAAATTTCAAAATACACCCTGTTTTTCATGTTTCATGGCAGAAGAAGCATTTGGGTCAACAAGTGGTGGTTCAACAGCACCTATCGCTAGTCAATTCGCAGGGAAGTATAAAGGTGGAACCAGTAGCTGTGCTGGATCGAAAATTGGTGAAGAGAGGGAATCAGCCAGTAACGCAAGTGCTGATCCATTGGTCGAATTCCTTTAAGGAAGATGCGTCTTGAGAAGATTGGTTGATGATAATAAATCGCTTTCCAGAATTTCAACCTCGAGGACAAGGTTGATTTTAAGGGGGTGAAATGTTAGGACGCTGGGAAATTGAAAAGTAGTTAGGAATTAGTTTGTCAATTACGGTTAGTTGGCTGTTAGTTAGTAGCTAAAAGTTCGGTTAATAAAAACAGGGGAGAACAAGGTAAGCTTAGTGATTGTAATTTCTTGATTTTTCTTAATAAAATTTGAACTCTTTTTCGAGCGGGAATTCTTCTTCCTGAGCTATTTGTATCAGAGTATGTGTTTTGTGAGTTTGATATTGGCAAACACCTGGACAATGATTGAATACCATCCAACTTCAAAGGGAAAAAAAGGGGAAAAAAAGAGTTTAAAATATTGTAAAAACCATTTGGGGAGCATGCGATAAGGTGCTTGTTCCGTTTTTTATATATATTTTCTATCATTTTTTCTGTCTTATTATATTTTTTGAGATCAAGAAAAGAAAAATAATAGCAAAATAAATGCAAAAGAGAGAAGAATAAAGCTATTGTATTTCGCAGTTACTATTTATAACTGAGGGCTGGCCTATGCATGCGCAATGGTAAGGTTGTTCATTTCAATGTGTGCGGCATGAGTTCGAATGATGAAAATAGTCCTCCGCCATAGTTGTTAATAGAATGCCTTGGCAAGCGCCTAAGCCCAAGGTGCAAATTGGCACAGTTCATGCACCTCAAGGAAAGTGAGGTAAGGCGAGTTTAATGAAGCATCACGTAAGCGCGCCCAATTAAACACTTAGCTTAGAAGCAAAATCTTATTTTATTACTACAGAGGATATGAAGAAACAAACCCTTGTACAATTGTACAAATTGATATGAGGTTTTGTTGGGTCTTGAATTCTAATTTAGTTTTTTATTTTTCCTTCTCCTTCTCCTTCTCCATCTCCTCCTCTTGTTCTTGTGCAAATCATGATTCACGACCCCTCTCTCTCTCTCTCTTTGATTTGTGCATGTGTCGTGCTCTTCTCTTTCCATTCTTCTTCGCTATTTATTTCTATCTTGTTCTCTCTTCTTACTCTTGCTCTCTCATTTTCTTTCTCCTTTTTTTCTTCTCTTGTTTCTATTTTATTTCTTTCAAATTGAGTTGGCATTCAATTCAAATATTAGTTTATAGTAAATTTGGACTTTTGTACCTTTTGCTAATTATGATATACTTGCAAGTCTTGCAGCAATTGTTGGTTTCGAATTAGATAATGACAGATTCTTTTGGTGGACGAATGCTAAGAAAAAGTATATGTTTTATATATATCTAGTTTTTGTTGAATTTTTCTAATTAGTACTTGTCTAAGTAAAAAGTGTTGATTATTTAGCATTTCGTAGATTTTTTTATAGTTTTTGGAATGGCAGGTTTTATTGAACTTTTTTATCTTACTGTTATAAATTTTATTAAACTTTTTTATCTTGTGTAGATTCTACCCTTCCTAGACACCCCACCCCAGTATAGTAGCCTCGTGCACTGGGCTCCTCTTTTACCTTCACTATTTTGCAAAATAGAAGTTTTGAAAGCATTTACATGCCATGAACTATTGTACATCAGATGCGTATAGTATCACTATTGTCATCTACCTCCACCAGTGCCTTCATCACTAAGAGCACCGTCACTACTTTGGCATCTCTGCTGCACTATGGCTGTGTAAGTTTTCAGATGGCTGTGAATGCTACTACATGTAGCATTCAGTACCAGCAGCTAGTCCAGAATAATAGAGAGAGGTGAGTCTCGAAGCCCGCCTGCAAAAAAAAAAACTGAACAAATAGTAGCACAGGATTGGATTGATGCTTTGAGGCAATTGCTCATTCCGTGATGATATTGAGAATTTGTGTGCACAAGTTTTAAGGGCATTGTTTGTGGATGGAAAGGCTTGGATGAGCTGTGATCAGTTACTTATGCCATGCACAAGATTTCACGAGACTGATTATTAGACTCTTAGGAAGTCTATACGTTGTTGTGATCTGAGAAGATGGGCTTGGTAAAAATCAGGCTTGTTTCCAGTATATTTATAATTCACAGTATTGACCTGACCCCAGTAAATCCAGTGCAAAAGGTTATTAATGTTGTATATGCAGTTGTGCAGAAGACTAATGGCTAAATTTAATTATCAGGGAAATGACAATTCTTTGTTGCTGGTTCTTTTTGTAAGGCTCGTCCAATTTTAATTGACAAATTATATGTTGATTAGCTTGCGGTTTGGAGATGTGAGCATCGTAGTGAGACCTAGTGTGGTTTATGAGTTGCCCAATGTAAGTACTGGTTGGATTTTAAAATAATGTTGAAACAATTTTATAAAGTCTAACACACTTTAAAATGATTTTCCCAAGTCGTTGAATTTTAAAACAATGTTCATTGATGCACTAAAAAATGTTCAAGGGTCACATAGTTTTGTGGGTTTTCTGTATGCATGGTGTTGATTACTTTTAGAGGAAGAACTAAAACTATTATTCTGCTTTGGTGGTGGAAATAGTAGACCTGGGGGCTCTTAACTTGGTACCATGTTATTGTTCATTCATGATTCATCTCACTATTCAACATGTAATCGTATACTTCTATATACCTGCTTCTCCCTTCAAACATAGACTGTTGTACGTGTATACACACGTTTTTCTGCTCTCTAAATTCTGATATATTGACATGTCCTACTACTGTAATTCTTCTACCTCCAACCTCTTCTTTCTCTCCTTTTTCCATGTTTTCTTGGCACTAATAATCTTGCTCACCTCCTTATCCATTGTGACTTTGTGAGGGAATTGTGAGGTTTTGTTTTGCTCCATTCCGGGTCGATTGGGTTTTTGAAAAAGATGTGGGTGGAGTGGGAAAGAGACCCGAGGAAGCGAAGGAGGGTATGGCAGGTGGCTCCCTTGTGTGTGACGTGATTGGTTTGGATGAAATGGAACAATAGATGTTTTGATGGGGTGGAGTCCCCTTTGTACATGTTAAAGGGTGTTTTTCCCAGTAATCTGTATAGGTGGCTATTTGAGATTTTTCCATCTTTTCGTGATGTGGCATGTCACTATCGTTTTTTTATGCAGTTGAGTTTATAGATTCCATATTAGTGGGTTATCTCCTTTTTGTAGTGGTTTCTATGTTGACCTTCCTTTTGGGTTATCCTCCCGATTCCATGCGGGTGGCATGTCCTTTATACCTTTTTTATATTATTTACCTCTTATAAAAAAAACATTTTTTTTCTTTTGCACAAAAGTGTAGACTCTTGAAAATCCTTAATCATAATCCTGCATCTTTTAAGTATTATTACCTTGGGGCAAAGATTTTTAGTTTGTACATTGTCTTAAATGTACTCAAATTATCTCAGTATTTTGATGTTTGATCTGGATTCTGGACTATCTTTTGGGCAGGGAAATAACTGAGGATCTAGCGTTATCATTTTTTTTATTTCAAGTTTAATGTAATTTAAATCCTTGTTTTTATGTACATCGGCTTTCTAATGTTGATCGGGACTGATGCAGGTCAGCTGCCAGTGGATTTGTCATCTTTGGATATCATCATTTTTGTCTGTAGATCTTCTGAATTTCCTGGTGATCAGTTGTTTGGGGAAATCTCAAGAGTGTTGAAACCTGGTGGAACAGTCCTACTTCACCACAGTTCTGAATTTACAACAGGGGAAATGGTGACTTAACAGTTATGCTGTTTCTTACTTGGTGGATTATCAAGTTATATTAGTCTTATTGCTTTTTTTTTTTTTTTTCTAATTTGGCAGATAAGATCTCCTTTTGAGCGCAAGTTGCTGGTGGCAGGTTTCTTAGATGTACAGGTTTTTCCAGTGAAGTTGGTTTTACAATCTGAAGTTCTCCAGACTGTCGGGGTGAGTACAAATAAATAAAATAAAGAAATTTATATGAAAAAGAAACTAATGGGTCCGGAATCCATTAATTTAAATTTATGATTTAATTGCCTACTTTGACATTATTCATTATTTGAATGAAGATTTACAGTAAGAACCACCTTTTATCATCACATAAGAGAGAAATTTCTATTGCTTTTGGAATTAAGTGGAATTGAATCACCGATTATTTCAAGCAGATAGACAGATTGAGCAATAAATAAAAATTTTATTTTCTTTTGATTCTGATGTGATCAATTAGGTTTTCCGGTCTATATCAGATAGACTGAACAAATGTCATCTGACTGTTGTTTCAATGTATGACTACTAGTACAACTGAGGAATGTCACTCCACCATCTGCATTTCTGTTCTTTTCTATGTTCGTAGAGCAGAAAAATATGGGAGCATTTCGATGATTCGTGAGTTTACCTTCAGGTTTAAGTTGGTTCACTCTGAAATTGGAATTAACATCCTAGTGCCTTTAGAATTATAAGGAATTTCAGAATCATACTAACTCGTCTCATCTCATGGCTGTTGCTCATTGATATCTCTACAAACTGTCTATATGATTGACTTAAATTTAATGGATGTTATCTTTGGTGTCCATCTCACAAACTCTGGATTTGAATTTGTTTTCTTTCCTCAACAGATAAAAGCGAGGAAGCCTTCTTGGACGATTGGTTCATCCTTCACTCTCAAAAGGAAGCCCACTAAAAGCTTGCCCAAAGTCCAGATTGATGATGATATGGATCTGATTGACGAGGATAGCCTATTGACTGAAGAGGATTTGAAGAAACCCCAGTTGCCACCTAGTAAGACAATGAGATTAAAGTTGTATTGTTTTGAATTAGACTTTGTTTGGTTCCGGCTTAAAGCTGAGCTTTTAACCTTTTTGCTTGGAGTAAAAAAAAAAAAAACTGTCAACGTACAACTTCTTCTCTTTGTATGGTTGCTTAAAACCACCTGTTTGGCCAAAAGAGATTTTTACTTCTTCGGCTTAAAGTTTAAAAAAACAAAAAGTCTAGGTTAAAGCCAGGTTACCAAACGAAGCCTATATTGGTCAATCGAATAATTTTTAACACATGTTTGCAGTTGGTGATTGTGAAGTTGGAAGTGCAAGGAAAGCCTGCAAAAATTGCATCTGTGGGAGGGCTGAAGTAGAGGAGAAAGTGCCGAAGCCAGATCTGACTGTGGACCAGCTGAACAATCCTCAATCAGCATGCGGCAGTGTATGAACCTTTGTTTTGTATATAATATTGATTGCTGCTTTTGATGGTATCTCCAAACTGAATTAAGTTTTATTTGCTTTATTTATTTAAAAATAAATCTACAAATGATGTAGAGAGCAATTAGGGCCAACGCAGCTCTCCTTTTCTACTTCCATGAGAGTGTAATGGAAAGTGGAAGATCAATATTTGTGGCTTATGCTCTTATCAGATCCCACTTAGGTAATATCGAGTAGTAGAGATGAAGCAATAATTGCCCAAATTTCTTTTGGGTCCCAATTTCAATTATGACCCCCATGCTTCATTAGCTCGTACTGATCCCGAAAAAATACCTATGGTTAAAAAGATAAACCCCCTCAATTTATTTGTGTTTTATTTATCTATTCCTACCTTTTTTATGCTTCTTAGGAAGCCATCGGGGCCAGAAGCCTTGTCGGCCTCGGTGAGAGGACCGCTCGATGGAGCTACGTCTGACCCATTACTTCACAGTTCATTATGAATGAGTTGTTGTGTTAGAAACAACATTAATGTCCATAAATGCCCAAAGCAAAACACAGTTGGGCTGCGACATCTGCGGATAATGGTTATGGGGTTCTGCAAGGTGGCCAAACTATTCGAGGCCTAAGAACCTGTCCTGGTCTTCTCAATTCACCACTGTGAGTTTACTTGGAAGTTGGAACTTCCGCTCGTCAGTCAAAGCTCCAGTTCGGGACCTTTCGCTGCGAAATAGTTTATTTACAATCATCTTCAGTACGAAGGAACAATCAGCTTTTGTTTGGTTATTTGTTTTCCAGAACCTCGTTCCTCCTGGGCACACGAAGATATCCAAACCACCATAGGCTCGTTCATGTCGCTCTAGCATTTCTTTTTATTTGCAGTATTTCTTCCCAGTTTTATTTGTTCTTGCTCTCTGAAATCTTGATGTACATGCAGTGTGGACTAGGCGATGCTTTTCGATGCGGCACATGCCCTTACAAGGGTCTCCCTCCATTCAAACTTGGCGAGAAGGTGCGGTTTAAGATGGAAAACAGTTTCAAATTTTCAAGTTTCTTTCCCTTATCTTTTTGTCTGTATTTTGAAAGGGGATGTCTAACTAAAATGAATTTCACAGGTTACTTTATCTGGGAACTTTCTTGCGGACGACTTTTAAGAGGTTTGAAAACTGAATATGTGCCTGTTTTGTTGAGCCATTGGATCCCTACATGATTATCAAGTAGCATCAGCGAGTGATTATTGTCTTTGTCATGTGTTTGTGTCTGGGAAAGCAAAAATGCCTACTAATTTTATAATGAGAGAAATTTTGGTTTAGATGACAAGGGTACTGGAGTGAGAAGGAAATAATTGGTTTTGGTTTGTGCTATACAAAAACATCTGATGCAGAGAAATTGTGATGAATTCTGAAAAAACATGCTTAGTTGTGCTAATTTCTTGTGCCCTCTAATTTCATGTAGTTTCATTTATCAGATGACTATTGTTGTATTAACTATTGTTGGATTGGGCAATTTACATATAGTCCCTCATAATTTTGTGTTTGATAAGCAAATAGTGGGGGTACAAATATCCACCTAACTGATTTATGGTTTGTTTTTTGTAGATAAAATTATGAATTTATAGATTATAACTAGAATTATGAGATTATGACTTTAAGCAGAAGTTGCAAATATTTATTAAAAGTTGTTAACTTATAGGTTAAAACAATAGAATTTGTGTATTGTTGATTTAGAATTAAAAATTCTAAGAAAAAAGTTATAAACACACTTGTCAATTGGGTTGGGTTTTTCTGAAAAGTGTTTTTTTTTTCTTTTCTCCATCGTTATTTGAACTCTTTTTGGGTTTAGTTTAAATTAGAAATTTTTACTTTTTATAGTTTTCATGATGAGAGATTTTGCAAAACATGTCCGTTTGTACTAAAATCGAAAAAAACCACATAAACTTGAATATCTTGGGGTTTTTCTTGTTTTTTTTGTCTTCTCTGATTATTTTTAAAACTTCTGATTCATTTTTTTAAAATTTTCTTTTCATTTTCATGACTTAAGCTAATTTTGAAAAAAAAAAGAATTATTAAATACGAACAGAAGTCTTTGAAACTGATTAGTACAAAACTGAATTGGCATTGAAGGAAAAGCATTTGGTATTTCCTATTAAAGCTTTACTACAAGCACCAAGAAAGCTGATAATCTATAAACATCACCAGGAAAAGTAATGAAAAATTTTCATTTCTATCACCATTTTAGAAGCCTGGCAAATAATAATTTCCAAGAAATACAGAAAGAATCTCTCTCCAGATCAAGCAAGTCTGCAGGGTGTATATCCTCTCAGTAAGAGTATCTAAACCTGTTGAGACAAAAGAACAAGCAGCCCTTGAGGGCCAACTAATATTTCATTCAGGAAACTGATCAACCCAAACCAGACCACCGGAGTCACGTCCACCCCGGCAAGCGGTGGAATCAGCTTGCGGGTCGGGATGAGAAGCGGTTCTGTCGGGGCATAAGCGACGACGTACGGAAATTTCTCAACCGGAAGCTTTGGGTACCAGGACATGACTACTCTTATAATGAAGAGAAACCCAAATGCTGAGAGGAAAGGCCCCAGAAAACCAATAGCAAGTTTTGCCGTGGCAGGGTCCAGGTCTACAAGCACCAATCTTTGCATGAACTCCAGTGCAGCCTGAGACGTTTCCGGTATGTCCGGCATGGGAAATTGAGGGATTCCGGGCTCATAGCAGGGCTCGCCTATGATGGTTGTGCCTGATGAGAGTTCAATTCCGGGAGGGATGGTGGCTCCGATGAAACGAAATGTAGTGCATTTTGTGCACCACAAGCCCTGACTTGGCCGGCTTCTGGTGGGACACTTGACCTTATCCTGGAACAAAGACATGAAGTACATGGAACTATATTCAAAAGTAATACAACAAATTGCTCAAAAAAACGTAAAATGAAGAAAGTATCAGAAAATCAAGACCTTACATCTAATTTCAAGAAACAAAGATCAAGATGATCGTACATAAAGAGATAAGGCTCGTAATAGAAAGATCCAAGAATATAATCAAATGGTAAATGAGAAAATTTGATTATAAAAATTAAGTAGACAAAATATGCTGTTTAGCAACAAAATTCAATTTAAAAGAGAGAAGTTTTGTAATGGAAAGATCCATGGAATATAATCAAATGAAAAAAGAGAAAAATTGATTATAAAAAATTAAGTAGACAAAATATGCTTTCTACCAACAAAATTCAATTTACGAACAAAAATTAAATACAACATAGTATCACTAGGATCGTCATGAATTTACTCCCATGTTTGTCTTCTATGCAATTTTACCTTGGTGGTAGGGAATGAGAGGACGGTGAGGTTTTGAGAGGAAAGGGGGTCTGCGGGTGAGTTCTTAGTACTGTATTTTCGAACATTTTTCGGTTGTAGGGGATAGGAGTGCTTTGGTGGCTGATTATCTTCAGAGAGAGGGGAGCCGGGTTATATGGGACATTCTACTTCGTAGGAGAGCTCACGAGTCGCAACTAGAAAGCAAAGAAGCTATTGGTGGGCTCTCATATATAGGCTGTACAACATGCTAAGTTTGGGGACAGGAGATGATTTGATCAGAGGTCTCTGACATCTTTAGGCATCTTTTCCTTGGAAGTCTTTCTATTAGGCAAGGTGTGGTGGTCACTACTCTTCCTTTCCTTGGAAGGCCATTTGGGGCACTCACGCACCGTCTAAGGTGACCATTTTTGTGTGGTTTGCAGAGCAAGGCAAGATTCTTATGGTGGATAATTTGATAAAAAGGAAGATAGTATTAGTCAACTGGTGTTGTATGTGCAAGGGAGATGGAGAGTCGGTGCATCGCCTTTTCATCATTGCCCGGTTGCTTGTGATATTTGGCCGGTTGCTTGTGATATTTGGACCTTTATTTTGTTTTGGTTCAATACGAGTGGGTTATCTCTATAAGTGTCATGGAGCACCAACTCAGTTGGAGAGGTGTAAAGGTGGGGAAGATGCACAAGAAGCTTTGGAATATGATTCCTCTCTGCACTATGTGGGTTATTTGGAAGGAAAGGGACTGTCATCATTTCGATAGGTTGGAGAGTCCTTTATGTATGATTAATAGCTTTGTTGTTTATCCTTTATATAGGAGAGATTCGAGGGAGTCTTTTCTTTCTTTCGATCAATAATTTTGTACAACTTCTTAACATACACAATCATGTATAAGGCCTTCTTTTTATGATTAGCTCTTTTCGTATGCGGGTGATATTCGCTTATTTCCGCCTTAAAATATACAAATACCTTTTTCCTAAAAAAAAATCCTTAATATTAAAAGAGATGAACTGAAATCCTTATTAAATGCATGAAAAAACTTATGGATGTTCTTTCAATTTAAAAACAATCACATAAAATACACAGATCAAATGCCTTCCATATGCTATGGGTCACAGACTCGGAAGCCAGAAAAACAATTTGGATGATTTTCTTTGCATTAAAACCCTAGGAATGTTATCACCCATGATTGAACATCAGATTTGGAGCCAGAGCCTCTAAGTAATAGATAATTAATCATGTGGGAATAGAAGAAGGGAAAGGGTTTTGCTCCATATGTTAGCAGCAGGTGTGTCTAGGTTTTCAGCTCCTTGTGAATTGCAAAAGGCAAATGAGCTCAAGTTTCAGAGCAATAACCAGGTTCCAATGCCTTAGATAATGAAGATAATCATCAGCTTTAGGATACATTTTGAGCTATTTGCTTCTTCTTTTTTTTTTTTGTCATTTTTGCTTCCTTTTGTTTTCATTTTTTGACTAAAATTCTTTAATTTTGTGGACCATCTCGATGATAGAAACCCTAGAACTAAATAAATATGATCAAAAGATTAAAAAAAAGTTCATAAGAGACAAACAAAAGCAACATAAAACCTGGTTTATTGGCATATTCGTGTCTTCTCTATTTTCTTTATATTTTGATCAATTGTTTTTTTTACTTTTTCAGCTCGCTTTGATGAGATGCGTCAAAAAATATAATAGTTAGAGAGAACGATAAAAAAATTTATTAAAAACTAAAATAAACAAAACAAAATAAGCAAATAAGCCATTATCCTAGATGGGATAATAATGCGCTATTATGGATAGGTGGTTTTTCACTTTGGTTGATTTATCTAGGGCATGAAAGAGATCCCAAAGCCTTAAAATTGTGCACTTCTAATGAAAAACCCCTTTCCTTTGTGGTTTCCATCCTACTTTAAAAACTTAAGATTAATTTAAGATCTCGTTTTGCATGCTCACCAAACAAGGAACAATGATATCCGATGAACTGCTATTCCCCAATGAATATAAAACCAAAAATTACGATTGTGGCTTTGACTCGTGACTCACTGAAATCAAATACATACAAATGTTATACCTATTTTTGACCTTTTTTTTAACAAGCGGTCTCTTATATGAATTTATTGAACCTAACTAAAGATATAACCTTGAGTAAAATGACGTAAAAAGATTTATATATCTGACGCCAATTAATTGGGCCTAAAGTTTAGTTTAATTTGGTTTGGTCTCTTTATGAAAGGTGATCATTCTAAATCCTATCTACCTAGAAACAATACTCAGAATTTTATTCCGAAAGTGATATGTGGAGTATAGATGCATACTTAATAGGACTTCAAGTGAATCTTAACCACTCGCTTTAAGTTCTGGACAGCTTTGTGAGTATTTTTTCTAGGTGTATAATATTTTTGATATCTTTTGAAAAAGTCTATCTACCCAAAAAAATATACCTAAAATTTTATCCTGAAAGTGATACGTACAGTATAGATGCATATTCAATAATACATGGGATACATACCAAGCGAATCTTAACCACTTACTTTAAATTTTAAATAGTTTTCTAGCTATTTTTTGGATGCATGGTATTGCTGATTTCTTTTTTAAAGAACAGTGAAAACTGAAAAATGTGAGTCCGTGCACAGTCATGATTTAAACAACCACGAAAACTCTTGTGTCGTGTTATTGTGGTTGTTTCTTAATCTTTCTATGATTGATGATTGTGGGCGCGTTTGTGGGTGTTATTCGCATCAAACAGATTTTATAAATCAGCAACCACTCAACCCACATACGGATATCGCTGAAAGTTGAAAAGAGAACAAGATATTCACAGGGAATTAAGAAAATGTGAATTATTTTTTCATTTTCCCGAGAAAGTATTGGGAAGAAAGTAATGGAAGCTAAGAGATTCAATATGAAGATACCTCAGAGAATTGGAATCTGCTGGGAGGAAGATTTCTGAAGTTGAATGTGAAGTTTTTGAAATCACAAATTGTCGTAGAAGGAATTGGGTTGATGTTCGTTGATGAGATTAAGAGCCCAGACTTCTCCATCTCTTTATGTGAATACAGAATTTTTTTTAGTTCGTTATCCTTATCTTTTCCAGACAGCCGTAGTGGAGTACAAAATAAAAAAGGCTTTTTCCAGAGCAAGGTACTATAGTCTAATGCACTGGACACCTGTTTCTTGCGTGGACAAAAGCCATTTGGGTTGTTTGACCTGAAATTACTAGTTTATATATTGCACCTTAGTGTATGATTCTTGGTTAAAAGTATTTTTAATTAAATTAATTTTTTTAAAAATAGTTATTATTTTAAGTATTTTTAATTAATTATTAAAAACAAAAAATTCAACTAATAAAAATTTACATAAAAGAGGTTATTTACAGTTTATTTTTATAATAAAATTAGTCAAAATTAATTTTTTAATAAAACGTTTTCTAGCTATGTCGTATACTTCTGAAAGACACTTTTAAATCAATTTCTTCTATTCAATTATTAAGGTGCTCTCGCACTTTTCTTTATAAAAATGTGATTAATAGAAAAAATAAAATATTAAAATAAAAATAAATTAAATAAATTATTAAACTTTTAAAATAATAATTATTATAATTAAAATGCTTAAGATTTAAGAAATAAAATAAATAAAAATAATCCCTACATTATTTAGAGTTTGAATATGAAATTAGAAAGTACCCACAACGTCCCCATAACTTAATCGATCAACCAATCAAATTTTCACAAGAAAAAGATAATTTTTTTAATTAAAACATTTTAAATCAAACCCCTCGTAACCAAAAACAAAAAAACAAAAGACATCTTGAAAAGACATGCTAGGTCACGTGGTTCATATAGCTTTATATTTTTCCACATGTATAGTAAAATCAATTCATATACAATTATAATTTTCACACTCCAAAAGGAAAAATCTTATACTATGTAGAATAAATTATAAAATTTCCATAACTTCCTCAACAATTTTTTTTATAAATAAAATATTTTCTTTTTATAAATAAAAAATGATTCAAACAAAATTTCTATAACAAATAACCAAAATAACAATTTTAATTTTTAATTTTCAAATGAAAAAAATAACAATTTAAAATTTTTAGTTTCAGATGGGAAGAAAATATTTTATCCAAAACAGTAGTAATTAGTTTTTGTAAAAAAAAAATAAGACATTTTAAATTGTCACACAATACAAATATTTTTATATTAAAAATGAACTAATTCAACAATTTTCTATCAAAGATTACCAAAACAACATTTATTTAATAGGACAGTTTCATTTTTTAGAAAGAAGAAAAATTCCTAAAGATTCTGTTTTATTTTTATTTTTTAAAAGTTTCAAAATATTTTTGTAAGGACCCGGTCCCTTCTAAGTTAAAACGATTAATTAAAACTTATTACGACATGTTCGGTGGAATGTTTAATTGTCGAAAAAAATTAAAAATTTGATCCTAGTTGTGATTGTTGATAATAATTATATACTTATTATGCATGAAAATAATTATTGTGGGTTAGTTGAACGAGTCTTGAGGCGTTGGACTAAAGTTTGAAAACCATTTATTTTTTTTCAGAGATCGATCGAGAGATCTATGACAGAGGAGAACTTTAAGTTCGGGATTGAGTTGTTTTTCTTTCATTTCTCTCATCTCTCTCTCTCTCTCTCTCTCTCTAACCTGATACCAAAACCCTAGATCCACATTGAGAGCTTCCTTGAGCTCTTCCACCTTCCTTGGAGATCATTCGTTGCTCATTTCTTCATTGTCAAGCATTGGAGAACATCTCTTGGCATTAAGAACCTCCCTCCCATCGATCGGTTGGTGTTTTTTTTCGGGTGGAGCTTGCTAGAAACTTGTTTTTCGTGGTTTGATTATCTAAGAGATAGTATCTATGACTATCTATGAAGATTTGTTAGATATGTGTAGTATCTTTTGAGTTTATTAATGGAAATATAAAAAAAAATCTATGTTTTGAAACCCTAGGTTATAGTTTGGGGTTAAAGCATGTTAAATCATGTAGTTTTGGATGATTTGTGGTAGTTCAATCTTGTTAGTACCATGGAAGAACCTTTAACTTGAGTTTGGGGAAGTTAGGATTTCATTTTTGCCAAAACCATAGAAATTTGGGAGTTTTTGGGTTGTTGGACCTAGATAATGAAGTTGGTTAAAATTTTGACAAATTGGGGCTTGTACTAACCAATTGAGATGTTAATTCCATGAATTGGTGGCTAGGTGTAAAAGCATCTGATGTGAGAATTGATTGTGTCTTGCTACATTAATTTGAATATAAGAATGATAAAGGTATCTGAATTGTTGATAATTAAAAAATTAATAGTATTGGATTTGGCGAGAGAAACCGAGTTAATAGTTGGACTCATGGTAGATTAAATGTGAATGACTTAATTAAAGTACCGTGTAAATGAATGAATAATTAAGTTTGGGCTCGAATAGCTCCTCGGTGAAAAATAAAAAACTTACGTAATATAAGGTAGGCCTTTCCTTCAGGTTAATCCCCGTAAAAGCGTGCACTTGGGCTGCCCACTTATTGATGTTTCTGAGAGAAATAAAAAATGTATACTCTCCGCGTCGGGTTATAAAATGGGTATTTATCCATTCGGTCTCACGTTGTCCGGTGGTGATAAATATGCTTGGGTCTATAGATGCCATTTGGCCTCAGTACTTAATTAACTTAATGAATAAAATCGAGATTGTAAAATCATGTGATGTAATTAATGAATGTGAAACCTTGATAATGGTTATCCTGTGGAAAATAAAATGGAATGAAGTGAAATGGGAAGTCATAGTAACCATGTTGGGTTTGAGATGACTGGACTATAGAACTAATTAATGTGTGTGTGTTGGTTTTGGGTAAAAGAAAAAAATCAATTATGTGAATGAGAATTTACTAGAAAATAGGAGTTGGCTTTGGCTACAAACTTGTTGTGCATTTACATAATCATCTTCGCATGTCATGCATATGTTCATACCTAGTCTATTTTCTACGAGTCTTAGCTCAGGTTATTTAATCCATTTTAAGTAATAATGAAAAGAAAGTGGTTGATTAAGGAGCTTGGTCACGGAGACTATTTTTGAAACTTTTGGATAGGATTACATTTGTACATGTAATTCTTTAATACCATGCTTGATATTTGGATTAGTTGGTGTTTGTTTTGTAAGGCCTTAAGGCCATTTGCTCATGAATTGTATGCATGTATGTACGGATGCAGGAGAATCCCCGGGTTGGTGGTTTTCATTTCAAGTTATATTATATGCTATCGATTGTTTATAACTCTTGTACTTCGAGGGGGGTTTTGAGACCACGTTTTAGCATGTTTTAAGTAAATTATTTTATACCATGAGGCTTTCCAAGATGCATGAAAATAGGTGGAGTTTTGGGTTTCAAACTTGGATTTTGAAAAAAAGTGCTCTAGAGCAAGACCGCTCGAACGGTCTATCGAGCGATCAGAAACATCTTTCGATTCTTTGTAGGCCTGTGGGAGGGAACCGAGAGTGGTCATTGACCGCTCGATTGGTCCTTAGACTGCTCGAGAGGTTTGGATAATTTTGTAAAAATGTTGTTTGTTTTAGAGGTTAGCTCTCGGGACCTTTAGCCTTTTTTCTTTGGACTATTCTATTATTTAAATGAAACCCTCGAAAGTGCCTTTTTCAAACGTTTAAATGGTTCTTTCGATTTTACTTTTGATGCTCATGTGGGTTCAGGTGGTTTTGTTATCATAAAATGGGTTTTCTTGAGTGGTTCACGTGCCTCTAGTTTGAGGACGTGATAGATTGGTATCAGAGTTTTAGGTAGGAATACCTAAGAGCTGTGAAAGTGGTTGATCCATTACGTGAGAGCTTGTATTAATGCGTGACATTCATGTATTGATGTGTTTGCATGAGATATCTTAGAAATGATTTGACATTTGCATGTCATATGGTATTTGGGTATAGAGGTCGGACTTTTAAGATGATATGTCTTGCCATTGGCCAACCGGTTGACTAGTTTGGGATTCGAGTTAGACGGGTGTTTGGCCAACGTCTATTCTGACCAGAGATTTATACGAGTTACCCAGATTGATGTACCATTCCGATTAGTCCTCCTCGTTATGTGTTGCATGAGATGTGTTGATATGATGGGGCGTGTTATGTGATGTCTTGATGAGGGACGATGCTGTCCGTGAGAGATAAGTGGGTATAGACATGTTGTTGATATCATATTTTCATTCTTTTCTTATATAAAGCGATGTTACCGAGACGTGGTAGAGGCTGGGGTCGCGGTCGAGGTCTCGCTTATGCCTAGGTTCTAGAGAAAGGGGTTGTGCATGCCTCACGGGAACAATCAGGCAAGATGTACATGATGATGCTCTCAACAATTAGAGGGTTAACTGAGGCGGCTAGGGGAAGAACAAAAGCTCCCGAGCTAAGGGCTATGATTGCCATGAGGGAGTTTTGGCTGTTGGACTTTTCAACCTTTTCTGGAGAGCCGGATCCCAAGATGGCTAGCTGTGACGTCGGGATTTTAGTTTTATTCAAAAATAAAAAATTTAAGAGTTATTTTGAAATTATTTTTAACACTGAAATTATTTTTAACACCTTAAAAATCAAATAATTTAAAAAACCCGTTTTATTGAAAATTGGAGTCGCCATTTGGGTTTTGAGAAAAACCAAGTAAAATAAAAAGGACCACTAATCTTTAAAATGTTTAACCAGAGAGTACGTGGGTTTGGAGGCTAAGGTGCAAATCGAGAAAGCTGTTAGGCATCCCGTTCGCCCAACCGTGAGGTTGAGAGCTCTACTAATCATCATTGATTTTTAATTAAACTTCTCAAATAAATGCAAATATAGAAAATAGAGGCAAAACGAGAACAATTGAAATCAAATAAGAAAAAAGCATAGCATAGGTATATAAAACACAAAACAAAGCATGAGAAGAAATCCTAAATTCTAAGGCATGCAAAATCTATACAAATGAATATATGATGAAAGCTGCATGTGATAAGTAAATAGTAAAATCATTTAAATAAATTAGCAAACCCTAATCATGTCAAATAACACTAATGATGCATAGTAAACATAACATAGGTTTAAACAGAGAGAGGTGTCGACACAAAAGAACCGAGAGTTCCTACCCAACACCAACAGAGAAATGTGTCGACACAAACAGAAAAAGGCGTCGACACAAAAGAACCGAGAGGTTCCACGAAGAATACTCAACACCAACTGAGAAAAAATGGTCGACACCAACAGAAAAGGGTCGACACAAGCACCAAAAGTGTCGACAAAAAAAAATGTGTCGACACAAACGACCAGAATTCTCACAGATCAGGAAAACGACTGGTTTATGACGAAAAGCAAATCACAATCTGGATTATACTGAACATATTATCCTTAACAAGATAATATTTTCCGTATTCCAATAAAGATATTGAATGCATATAACCTGAACATACTCACAGAATATGTTAGAAGTATACACATGTATTTTCTGGAACAAAATAAGATCCAAACTGAGCAGATTTTTAAAATTGAATCATTCTTGAGATTTTTGGGAGAAATATAACGCAATACAAGATCTGCTCGGTGGTCCAGAAAATACATCTTTATAACAAATAACGATTACAATAAACTGAAATTACAAGAAACGAAATACATAAATTAACATGAATAAACAATGCAAACTTAGTCCTGTAAACGCAGTTTCCTTAATAATGATTCACC
>JAULJZ010198867.1:0-19945 GCA_032270985.1 Heliamphora pulchella
GGAGTCCCATTTAAGCCGGCTGTTTTGACCAAAAAAACGGCTTTTAAGTTTCCTTGTTTTCTTTAAAAAAAAGTTTAAAAAGTTAACTTTTTTTTTTGTTTTTTTTAAGAAAAAAGCAAATACATATCCCAAACTGCTTAACTTATTTTCAAATAATATTACTATAATACTCTTGCTTAAAAAAGTCAACTCTTTTCACAAAAAAAAAATTGTATAAATATCCCAAACACTACAACTTAAAAAACTAAAAATAAGGATAATTTAAACATTTTAATAAAAAACAAAAGAGTAAAAAAATTATTACAAAAAAATTATCTCTAACAATTTAACTTTTTTTTTTCTTTTTTTTAAAAAAAATTATACATCTTAAAAGCTAAATTTTTAAGACATTCCAAACATGACATTATTTTGATAGATGTAGAGTTTTTCAGGTTGCTAGCTTGATGATGGATGAATGGATGGATGGATGGATAGATGGATGAAATCGACACGAGAGGATGTGGAACAGCTTATATTTGTATTTATTGTACACCATTTGTTTCTGCTAAAGTTGTTTGGTGTTTAATTGGTTTTTGGTAAACTAGGAGGCAATGAACGTTGCCTTTCTTTCTCATCATTTTTCGATGTCTTTCTCGTTTTGAGTAACGTGCTGTTTCAACAATTGTGTGTGAAATAATTGTTTATTGGAAAATGCTAATCTATTGTTTATTGGGCGGTGAATAAAGAGTATATAATGTATGAATATTTGTGTAAAGTATATCTGTGAAGGTGATAGACCCTACTTTTAAAAGTGTATTAATATTAGAAAAAATTTATTTTTATTATCCTATTAACCACTGTTTATTGGGCGGTGGTTAGCATGACTCTTATTGATTTACTTATTTTGTTTAATTTATTTTTATTTTTAATAAATTTATTTTTATCATTTAATAGAACTATTATAATTTTGATTTCTCTCATCAAGACGAGTTAGAAAAATAAAAATTATTTTAGCAAAATACGAAAGAAGTATAAAAAAGACAAAAATAAGTCAAAATAAGTTAATAAATCAAATTTAATTTACTTATTTTTGTCTTTAGTGAATTTTTTTATTTTTTTCTTTTTACTTTTTTATTTATCTCATCGAGACGATTCGAAAAAATAAATTATATTTTAGTCAAAATATGAAAAAATTCAAAAAAACAAATATAAACAAATTTTCTACAATTTAGCCCAAACAGGCCAGTGCTTGAATATGGTGTATATATATCCATAACACTTTTGTGATGTTATCAAAGTAGTATTTTTATTTTTGCGTAAAAAAATAAATATATAAACTTAAATTCGTTGATTCGAGAACAAATGTTGAAAACAAAAATCTCCTATAACTTTGTTGGTTTATAAAAAAACATCAAAAAAATAAATAAATAAAACAAATAGATAAATCTCAAATTATATTAATCACTAAAAGCTACTTAGCCTAAGAATTACAATACAAATCAAACTAAACCCAACTAAAATTTTGTTTTAATCAATTGTGATTGACTTTATATATATATATATATATATATATATATATATATTACATTATTTTATTAGCATAAAACTTACAATATTATTTAGGATAAATTACACTGACCTCCTCTCTAGTTTATGATAAAAACAAAAATCTCTCATGTTGTTTCTAAAATGTCACTCACTTTCACTAAGGTTTAATTTTTGCATTAAATTAGTCCAATCGTTAAATTTTCGCTCTGCTGCGCCTTGTTTGACACATTTTTCAAATATATATTTTTGATCCAGTCCGTTCATTACGTAGAACTCGTCAAGTTTGTTTGGCATGTGAAATTTTAGATTTATCTAATACTTGTAACCAAATGATTGAGTAATATTTGTTTAATAATATTTTTTAAATTATAATTTTTATTTATTTAGCTATAAAATAATATTATGAGATCTTATTCAATCACTTAGTTATAGATATCGAATGAATCTGAATTTTTATATGCTTAACAAATTCAAAAAGTTCTACATAATGAACAGATTGAATCATAAAAATTTATTCTAAAAATGCACCAAATAAGGCACAGCTAAACAAAAATTTAACGGTTTGACTAATTTAATACAAAAATTAAATCTGAAGGAGGTTAGTGATATTTCAGAAACTATAGAAATTTTTTTTGTTTTTGTCAGAAATTATAGAGGAGATTAGTTTAATTTATCCTATTATTTATAATAGAAGATAATGCCGATGTGAGTTGGTAATACCCATTCAAGTTAGTTTCCATAGAATCATGCCCAAGAAAAAAAGCAGCAAAATTTACCAAAAGCGTGAAGTTTTATACTAAACATAGAAGCACTTAATTTAGGATATCTAGATTGAGGCAAAGTGGACGAAATCATAATGTCTTTTATATTAAAAGTTGTTAACAAAATAAATACAAAAATTAGTACGGAAAAATTACCAATTTGACGGGCTAGACGATTGAATTTGTTCAAAATTCATTGAGGTCCATGGCAAAGCGATATATCTTAATTAGCCTGTCAATTTTTATCAACTTACCGATTTGCAACGCAATTTAGAGCTCGTGACTTTTGATTCTTAGAGTTCGATTGGTAACTAGTTTAAAAACTAGTTTTTTTGCTTTCTATTTTTTTAGTCAAAAATTTGAATTTGGTTCAAAACAGATTATTTGGTAAGTTAGTTTTTAGGCTAGTTTTTTAAGTTAATTGTTTGATGAAAAATTAACTTTTTTACTTTTTATTTGAAGTGGACAATTTTATTCTTTTATATATTTGGTATTAACAATATATGTAATTGGTAGTGGTAGTAAATAAGTTAAGAATAAGAGGCATATTGTATTTTAAAAGTAATTGGAGTTTGAATAGAACATTCCGAAAGTTTGTATTTTGATTTTATTTTTTAACTTTATAATTTTTTGACTTTTTTTGTAAAACGGACAATCTTAGGTCCCGTTTGGTTTCGTTTTCGGAACTCAGTTTTCGGAGAGTTTTAGTTCAAAATTTCGAAAAATTCTATTTGGTAGCAATTTCGAAAAAAAAATTTCAAAAAGAAAGAAAAAACTGAGTTACAAAATTGGAAATATTTGAAAACAGCAAAAAGCTATTTTCACTTTTTTTGACTCAAAATTTTTCGTTCGTTCGTTCAACAGATCTCACCGTTGTCGTCGTCGTCGATCAACGTCGTTGTCGTCATCGCCGTCGTCTTAGGCGGTCGTCGAGCGTCATTGTTCCGCACAGGCGGTCGTCGAGTGTCGTCGTCGACGTGAGCTCGTCGTTCAAGATCGTCGAGCGTCGTCGTTTCACACAGGCAGTCGTCAAGGGTCATTGTCAGCGTGAGTTCGTCGTTCAAGATCGTCGAGCGTCGTCGTTCCACACAGGCAGTCGTCAAGGGTCGTCGTCAGCGTGAGTTCGTCGTTCAAGGTCGTCGACCGTCGTCGTTCCACATAGGCGGTCGTCGAGCACCGTCGTTCAACACAGGTGGTCGTCGGCGTGAGCTCGGCATGAGCTCATCCTTTCAGATCGTCGAGCGTCGTCATCATCCCCTAATCCCTCTTAGTCGTCGTCGGCGGCGACGTCGATGACGTCTGCTGTCGCCGTCGTCTGTGTCACCGTCGGTGGCGTCAGAACACTGGTTTGGGGTTAGGGTTTGGATTAGGATTAGGGTTTGAATTTGGGTTTGAGTTTCTAAAAGTAGTGCACCAAATGTAATTTCTTTTTTCAAAATACTAGAAAACAATTTTCAAATTTATTTTTTAAAAATAATTTTCAAATTACAATTTTAGAAAACGCAACCAAGCGGACCCTTAACTTTTTGATATTTTTAACTAAAAAACTAAAAAATTAAGATTGCCTATCAGGTCCTTACTATGTCTGCTTCATTTTTTTTCTATGAAGTCAATCCACGAATTAAAATGCTAAGCACGCGGCATCATTTGTCAGGACACGCTGACAATACTACGTGATACACTGCATTACCTAAGAATTTTATGTGAATGTGAAGGAATGCGGCAAATATGTGTGTATTAATGCGAAGAATGTAGCAATCAATCCAGCTACCTATTTCTTTACCATAAACAAGGGTAAATTAAATATATATTGTTAATTAAATACAAAGTTTTTCTATTGAGATCGATAGAAAATTATATTAATTGATTGTGTTGAGGTTCAATACCTTATTTTAAGATTTTATTGAATATGAAAAGAGCTTTTTTTTTTTTATTACAAGGGGCAAGGGAGAGTTGCAGGGGTTCGAACCCCGGTCTTTGGTGAGGGCCCATGGAACACCGATGACTGGGCTACGGGCTTCCTAAAATATAAAAAGAGCTGAACGAACAAAAAATGATGGCATAAAAAAAAGCAAATATTGAAGATTAATAAAAATAAATTTTATTAACCTTCATGAGGATAAAACAAAAAAATAAAATAAAAAAGAAATATTGTCACTCACTTACGGTTGCTTGATAGGTAAAGTGTTAAACATTTTCTCTTATCTTTGAAGAACAATTTACATTATGCCACTATTACGATTTAAATTAAACTACTTATATTATTAGATAAAATCTATTATCGGATTGGTAGAATAGAGATCCGTTACAATGAATGCAATATAAATATTTTATAGAAAAGCTCTATAAATAATTATCTATGACTGCTAATAATTACTCTTGACAAACAAAGCTCCTATAATGCAAGTATCCTTTGAATAACTTTCATTAAATGTCATGCGAGCCAGAAAATGCCGCATGTCATCCTCTAAACTTTTATGGACATTAGGATATCTTCTATCAAAAATTATTCTTATGACCCAATGTGTTCTATAGGTAACCGTCATGCTCTTGTCTTGAAATACAACTTATCAACTTTTTGAAAATATAGGTAACCGTCATTGTAGGCACTAAAATGATCTTCAACCAAATATTATAAAAGTTGATAGTATTGGGATAGAAAATAGCAACATTGATAGAAATGAATAATTTTCTATGTAAAAAATACTCCCTAATTCTTTAAGAATGAGAACGTGTACACCTGAATTCTTGAAAAGTTATAATATGCTTGACACTAAATCAAGGGCAATGCTACATTTGGGGTAGTGGGGTCAAATGACCCCATTAATTTTAAAAAAAATTATTACAGTGTGTTTATATATATTTAAAATATATGACACCATAAAAGAATTATATTTGACCCCATACAATAATATCAACAATTATTCACAGTCACATAATTTGAAGACATTTATAAATATACATACTTTTTAAATTATTTACATTCAAAGTACAAATTTTAAATACAAAATCTACAAAAAATTTATGCATTTATAGGTTTTATTAATAAAAATATGAATTGCATTTAATATCTCCCGTTTTCCCACCACCCAACCAGTCTCAATTGATCAATTCTCAAATTGCTATAGAAATTTAGAACTTTTTATATTGCTTTTAGATTTCAATGTGCAGCTAGATTTCTCTCTTTTATTAGTATTCTTTTTTGTTGACTTTAGACAATATAGACAAGTTTTTAATAAAAAAATCAACAGCACTACACTTTTTTTATGTATTTATATATTTTTTCTCAAAATAACACAAAAAAATATATACAAAGTATATTTTATAATTGAGACATTTAAATTTAGTTTATATTCTGGGATTAACAAATGATAAATTCTGAACGACCCCAATAACAAAAATTTTTAAAATCGCCACTGCACTAAATAAATTTTTTAATTGAACATTAATGGTCATATATATATATATATATAGTCATGCTAACAACTGGCTATTCAATTGTCCAATTACTCTTTCTTATTTTAACAAACTCTATCAAATATTAATCAAAATATTAATTCTTAGAACAATAACTAAGTTATGCACATATTCGACAGAAAAAGTTGATCTCTCATTTCTTTTAATTTGAGAATGGGCCTTGTGCTTGAAAAGCTAAATGATGACATGTGCATCATGAAAGGAAGCCTAAAAGCAGCTAATTCTTTCCTCGAAGAAACGGATAAGAAAATTGCAGCTCTACAGAAAAAAGTGAATTAGTTAAAAGCATAAAATACAGAAATATAAGAATTATTGGAATAAATAGTTGTGCATAACATTACACAACAAGCTGCATTGTCAAAAGAAGGACTTCAAAGCTCAATGGTAAGGAGAGTGAATAAGAAAGAAATGAGAGAATGTTATGGTTGTATACTAAAAATTATAATTTTTTATTTTAGTAATTAATTTTATTTATTAATAAAATTAGTTTTTTTTATTTTATAAGAATCTTAATAAATAATATATGCGTTTCATTATTTATTTAATGTGGTGCATGGATATTTTGTTATTTTACATAGCATTTAATATAGTGTGTAGAGTTCGTCTTACACACAGACGATTAGATTAAAAGTTTTTGTAGAATATAAGTTTTTGATTCATAGTCTTAGATGAAATTAGATAAATCATCGGTACGACTGTAGCACAATATTTTAGTAAATCTGTTTTGATTATAGGGAACGGTAATTGTTTCAACAATTATTCTGACTCATTGTGCTAGTACACTTTTTGTGTATCGAATAGGATCAAGTTGGGGTAATTAATTTTATATTGACTTTATAAATTAATTTATACCTCATGATTATTATTATTGCTTACGCTCTTAATTCTGAAATAATTATTATTTACGTATATTTAATATTCATTATTTTGATTCATTAGAGGGTGCAATATTTTACGGGTCGATAATCCCGATGAGTTGGATAACAATATTAATTATTGACAAAATTTATGTCTCGAAAAAATCGAGATTGATGATACCTCCTTAAGAAAATTTATAAGTTTTGATCGAGCCAAACCCTACAGGTAGATTTTATAATTCGAAAGTCAAATAAGTTAAGCGGAAGGTCTTAAATTTTTTTTGAAGAAACCGATTAAATATAATTGTCAGTAATTTAATTTAATCGGCAGGAATCTATAATCTTAACATGAAGAGAATAAATAATCATTTAATAACAAGAGTTCGAATACTACGATTTTGATAATAAGGCTGGGAGTGCAATTATAATTATTTAGTGGAATGAATTATAATTTATATTTTTGTGAAATTACTTCTAAGTTGAGGTAGAATTTTATAATTGTATTAGAAGCCCACATCTTATTTACTCCATAGGTCCCTGTTGTACCTTATTTATATGCGGTTATAAAAACCCAGTCGCAAGGTAATCAATATCAGTTCTAAAGTTTCCACATCTTGTGAATCAAAAGAATATGTGACTAAACAGGTTTTAAAGATCACGATAGATTAAATTTTATACCTTGTTCGTGTTCTAGCATTCGGGAATACAATAGAAGGTTTGTATTGAAAATTTGACTAAAAGTCAAAAAACGCGACATATTGTTAACTAGAAATCGTTGCAGCAACCAAAATCATCCAACCAAATTTCAAAAAGTATAATCCTAAAACTAACTTTGAAAGCATTACTGAGTTTTATTTTGATTGTTTGATATCAAAAGTTTTAATTTGAAACCTGTTTCGGCATTTACCTATCCGAATTATTTTTGACTAAAATCATAACATAATCTTAGGATCTTGGCAATTTGACCAATAATTGGTATCAGAGCCGTTTTTGATTATGCATAATTGAATCATGGGTACAGGAAGATTTAGATTGAGCTGAGTCTATTTTGTAGGCAATCTTATCTTGGCTTTTAATAGTCATTGTGGTTACAGGTTTGATTGTAATTATTTTAATGATATTATTTGTTTAATCTTTTTTAATCACGAGAGTTGATCGTGGTTTATTAATTGTGAACTCTTCTGAAATATAAAATCGATGTAAAAATAATTATTTTTTAATTTTTAATTCTTGTATTTTAATTTTTATGTAACCGAAGTCGAAAGAAGGAAGAACATGGAAGAACATGTTGAAGAATCCATAAAGAAGGTGGTGGCGCATATGCTTGGAATTATCATGATTCTCAGGGCTTTGATTTTGGAATTTAGTGCCACATGAATCCTAGGATCACTAGGATTATCAAGCCACGTGTATGAATCATGATTCTTTTGGAATGCACTTGGGATACAAGGAATCAAAGACAAAGCCATTTGGTCCAAAAAAAAATCCTAATGCATTCCAAATTGCAAAGCCTTGATTCATGGAAATTCACGTGGATCATCATTCATGAATGACATGTGGTTTGGTCTAATCACAGAATGGGATGTTAATCATGCATATTTTACAATCCATGGAGTACTTGATAACAAGAAGCAAAGCACGCAGCAAGCATAATGAGGTGAACATGGTCCGCCCACTACGCGCGCGGGGGGGGGGGGCGGGCTTTTTTTGTTGTCTTTGATGTGACAAAGGGGTCAAGAAAATCTATCCTTATGTTATGTGACGAAGGATTTTTTTTTTTTTTTTTGTTGTCCGGAATGTTTGGTGTCTAAGGATCATGTTTTTAAACATAGGGGTTAGCATAGACAGACCAAAAATAAGTATAAAAAGAAATGAACTAAATATAAAACTAATAAATTAATTTAATTTCAAAATAAAAGTAACCCAAATTATACATTAAGTTAATTTTGGGCTCATTTCTTAAACAATATAGTGCAAATATACCATTAAATAATAAAAAAAACAAATTAGATTTTTATTTTAGCTATAAAACTCCAACCTTACATATTCCACACTCCATTTCTTCCACCAACTTAAAATTCTATAAAAGACACCTTTTTCCCTTTTGATATTTCGGCCAAGGGGAAGGAATTGAGAGAGTTACAACTAAGTGTTCTTGAGAGAGGAGGGAAGAAGAAGGAGCAAGAAAAAAGAAAGAAAAAAACTCCATTAAAGCCAAGTCCAAGATCTTGCCACTCCAAATCGAGATTGATCTTAAAAGTAAGTAAAACTCTCTAAAATTCTCTCATTTTACTCAAATCTAAATCCTTGTCAACAAATCTAAGAGATAAAATAAAAATCCTATATGAAACAAGCAAGAGAAATAAATTAAAAACAAAATTAGGGACAGTTATAGGTTGTTTTTTTAAGTTGTGATTTTGTATGAGCTATTAGTTGTATGACCATTGCTTCTTGTGATAAGAATACTTGCTGGAGTTCTTATATTATAGATTAAGCATGTTGCATGTTAAAAATAGAATTGAATCTAGGCCATGTATGAAGAAACAAAGTTAGATTTTAGAATTTCATTCTCGTTCTATTTTCGTTACTTATTGGACTTAACTTCAAAAAATCACAATTAAATCTAGAAAAATTGTTCGAGGTTGATTTTTATGTCCAGAGTTAGATTTTAAAAATATCTTTCAATTAAAACTGGTTTAAACTGATTTGAGTTTATAAAACTCGAGTTATGTTTTTTTTTTCAAAGCATGTCAAAATCTGGACATGTCCTCATTACATAGGCAAAAATCCCATTTTAAAAGGTGATATAAGTTTTGGTCCCTTCACAAAAGTTGTTATTTTTGTTCATTGATTCAAAACTAATTCTGTTATTCCTTTTTGTGAGGTTAAAAACTAATTTTTTTAGTGCTTAATTCAAAATGTGTTCTTCACAAAACTTTTACTAGACTTCAAGACCTAGTTGTTGTAAAACTTTGAGAAATAAAAGAGTTGATTTGATACCTCAAATGATTTTTGTTTCCTCTGTTTTTTTTTTTTTTTGAAAATCACCACCTCGAAATTTTTAACGTTGTTATGACACCCTTTTTTAGGATAGTAAAATCTTGAGTATTTTTTTAAGAACCTTATCGAGCATTCTTCATGAAAGTTTTAGAGGACATCTTATTCTAAAATATATCCAAATATTAAAAGGTTTGAAACTAGTTTGATGCCCCAAACATATTTTTAGTTTTCTGACATATGTATAGTATTTTTTGTTGTGAACATGTGGCTGCTATGACACTTTAGTTTGTGAAATATAAAATACTTTAAAATAATGAGATTTCGCCCTAGTGTTTTTCATGAAAGTTATTAAGAACCTTTTAATATATTTTGTATTCAAAACTCAGATGTAAATTTGGTGATTTGATACCCAAACATGCTCTGCAAATTAGGTTAAAAGTGCTGAATTTTGAGAAAATTCACTTAAAATTAAATTAGGCTTTGAATTGGTTAGACATGATGACGGCTGTACTTTAAGCTTAACGATAGTTGTACTCCACGCATAATAATAGTTGTATTTTATGCTTCAAGTTGATTGTCCCATGTGCATACAAGGATTATACATCATACTTATTGTAGTTGCAATTTGGATGTCATGAAAGTCATACCTTGTGCATAGAGAATTGTACCTTTGTCATGGTCATTTAAGTGTGTCTCTTTAGAGTTGGCTGCACTTCCTTTCTTGGTGTGGAGCGTCCCTGGTGTCTAAAATTGTAAGATTTATTTTTTTAGAATGCGATTCCTTGTTAAACACCCTAGGTGCATCCCCGGTATAGATTTTGTTCCTTCAAGGGTGCGGCCATGTTAGACCCCAATGGTACGTCCCAAGCTTTCTTCTATATCCTAGACTTTTGGTTGACAGTGGCGAAGGAATCACGACTCTTAAGGTGTGTACTTCTGCTTAGTTTGGCCCGTGATTGGCACTGGACCCCACGCCGTTGTGATTGAATAAAATAGCTGTGGCATGAAGTCCGATGGAATGGTTATTATTCACAATGAGGCTCGATTGATGGCTTTAATATTCAATTTGTCTAATGAAGTCTACTCTTGAATTCCCAGCGCAGAATTCTATTGGTTAGTTGGTTTGTAGTCGGGAGTCGGGTTGGTCTCATGCATAGGATTTATTATCATATTCTGTAAATTTATCTAAAATTGTTTAAATGCCATTAAATTGATGAATATATGGAAAAACTTATGTGGATGTTGATTACGTTGGATTAAGTGTTGAGTAGATTAGTAGGATTTTTTTGGAGTTTGCTTCTGGGTTTTGACTCATGGCGTTATGCCACAGGTGAGGAAGATGAGTTTCAAAATCAAAAAAACTTGGTTGAACAAGGTGGCTATCAGGACCAGCAAGATTTTGGAGCTGCCTGAGAAAGATCAAATTTTCTTCTTTTATTGCTTTTGTGCTGAAAACTTCAGTTAACTTTATGTTCTTCTCTTAAAAACACTCAAATGGATGACTGTAATATTTAACTGTTTGTGGGTGACATTGGGAAGTTTTTATGATTATGAATGTAGTACTTTATCATTAAGTATGAATGAATGCATAGCATAACCCCAATTATATACTTATATATATGTCCTAATGTACCTAGAAGTCAGGGCATTACAGCTTGGTTTCAGAGTTTAGATTTAGTAAACCTTCACGTCTTGGATTAAGGGAATACCACGAGTTCTGTAGCATAAAGTTTTGTAGAATGGTTATTTATTTAACGTATCACATATAATTTTACGAACCTTAAATTTTTTTTCTCTTCTTCTTCTTCTTTAGGATGTCCTCAGACTCGGAATATGAAGGAAATTGATGGTTTAGCTCAGAGGACAGTGATCCCGTGAAGGATCCTGCGATAGATGAAGATCCCGAGGAAGACCTAGAAGAAGAGGAACCAGAGTTGGCTATAGAGGTCCCTGCAGCTGAACAGCAGTAGGAGCCCTTTGATTGGGCTGGGGTCGGGGGCTTGGGCCTTATGGTGGAAGTGGAGGATTTCGAGGGCAGCGACAACGACGACGCGAATGGGGTAACCAGCCAGGTCGAACCTATTAGGGTTGTATACTAAAAATCATGATTTTTGGTTTTAGTATTTAATTTGATTTATTAATAAAATTATTTTTTTTATTTTATGAGAATCTTAATGAATAATTTATGCGTTTTATTATTTATTTAATATGGTGAATGGATCTGTTTTATTCTACATAATATTTAATCTAGTATGTAGAGTTCAGTTTACACACAGAAGATCAGACTAAAGATTCTTGTAGAATATAAATTTTTTATTCACAGTCTTAGATGGAATTGAACAAACTATTGGTACGATTGTAGCACAATATTTTAGTATATCTGTCTTGATTATGAAAAACGGTAATTATTTTAACAATTGTTTCGACTCATTATGCTAGTACACTTGTATGTATTACACAAGACCAAGCTGGTGTAATTAATTTTATATTGATTTTATAAATTAATTCATACCACACGGTTATTATGAGTACTTATACTCTTAATCTCTAAATAATTATTATTCACATATATTTAATATTCGTTCTTTTAATTCATTAGAGAGTGCGATATTTATATGGGTCTATAATCCCCGTGAATTGGATAACGATACTAATTATATAGTGGATATTAATTATTGATGGAATCCACATTTCGAAAAATCGAGATTGATGATACCCCCTTAAGAAAAAACTTATAAATTTTGACCGAGTCAAACTCTGCAGGTGAATTTTATGATCTGACAATCAAATAAGTTAAGTAGGAGGTCTTAAAATTTTTTCTAAGAAGTCGATTAAATATAACGGTTAGTAATTTAATTTAATCGACATGTATCGGTAATCTTAATGTGGAGAGAATAAATAAGCATTTAATAATATAAGTTCGAATACTACGGTTTTAAGAATACGGTTAGGAGTATAATTACAATTCTTTAGTAGAATGAATTATAATTTATATTTTTATGAAATTACTTTTAGGTTGAGATAGGATTTCATAATTACATTAGAATTTCACGTCTTATTTACTCTACATGTCTCTACTGTAACCTATTTATATGCAGTTATAAAACCTAATTGCTAATTGATCAAAAATTAGTTCTAACATTTTCACGTCTTGTGAACCTAAAGAACAAGTGACTAGATAGTTTTTAAAGATCACGATAGATTAAAGCCTACACTTTAATCGTGTTCTAGCATTTGAGAACATAGCAAAAGGCTTGTATTGAAGATTTGACTTAAAGTCAAAAATCGAGATGGATTGTTGACTAAAAAATTATTGCAGCAATTGAAATCATTCAACCAAATCTCGAAAGGTATAATCCTAAAACTAACTTTGGGAGTATTACCGAATTTTATATTTGATTATTCGATATCGAAAGTTTTAATTTGGAGCTAATTTCAGCGTTTGCCTATCTAGTTATTTTTTGAATAAAATTATAGATATAATCTTAGGATCTTGACAGTTTGTTCCAAAATTTGGCATCAGAGCCATATTTGATTATGTATGATTGAGTCATGGATTCAGGTAGATTTAGATTATCTAACTTTGTTTTGCAGATAATCTAATTTCTTTTTTTAATGGTCAATATGTTTGCATATTCGATTGCATAAAATTTATTCATTAGTAAAAATAAATTTTAACTATGAGGGTTGATTGTGGTAGATTGATTGTGATTTTCTCAAAGGTATAGAATTAATGTAAAAATAATTATTTTTTAATTTGTTGTTCTTGTATTTTGATTTTATATAATCAAAAGTCAAAAATATGAAGAACAACGGAAAACAGGTTGAAGAAACATTAAGCGCCGCATATACATTCTGGGCATAATGCCTTGGAACATGAGAATCATAATCTTCATGGTCATGATCACCACAGCCACGTGTGTGATGGATGTTTGGCTTAATCTTTATTTTTAAGTGCAACCATGAATTCAAAGGATTCAACGTAACAGATTCCATCATGATTCGGTCCTATCAAGGCAAAATTGGATCATGATTCGGTCTTATCAAGGCAAAATTGGATGCAAGCTGTCAGAATGAAAAAAGTTAAGTGACGTAGCAAAAAATAAAACATCCAGTGGCGAGAAAGTGAACGGAGTAGTGCGCGGTGCACGCGACGCGGCACGGTGGGCAGCAGTGGTGCATGGCCAGCGGCGACAGTAATAGTGTTTCAGTAGAACTGTGACTAGCAATAGCTAAGTGGTACTGAGATTCTAATTGGCTGCCAAGAATAAAAGACTAGAATCCTAATTTGAATAGATTTACATATTTTCTAAATGAATAGAAATTTTTTGGCTAAAGAGTTCTAGATATATCATGAAAGTCAGAATTTAATACATTTATTTATTTATTTACATGCGTGAATGTTTTTATTTCGATTTATTTATTATGTTTAGTTTTAATTAATTCTGTTAGTTCCAAATTAATTTTTTGTGACAGAAAAATAAAATAAAATTTAATTTAATTAATTATTTTTTTAAAAAAAAATTTAAAATTTTATTTTGTTACATAAAAACACGTTTAAGATAATTTTTTTGAATAAGATATCTTGGAAAACATAATGGTTAATTTTAAATTTTTTGAATTAATTAAAAACAATTGATTTTAATAAATTAGTTTTTTAGGATATGTGTAACGGGAAATAAATTAAATTCTTGATTTTTATTTAAAATTAATTTTTTTAAATAAATAGAATTTAAAAAATTTATTTGTTACACATAAAACACGTAAAGATGATTTAAAAACTAGAATATTTGGTATCGTGGGGTTTTCAAAAATTATAAATTTATTTTAATTAAATAAGTTATATAACTCTTAAAAATATTTTAAAAATTAAGTGGTGAGAAATTTTATTTACAGATAAATCTCACAGTCTTCATCACTAATTCGTAGGTGATATAATTAATTTTGTGTCTTGACATTAGGGTCTTCCTCCTCATCAGACAAAATTAATTACAGGTTGCCGGTACAAACCTACTTTAAGGATAATTCTAGATAATTATTAGTGTAAATCACTTTTCCATCTAAGAGTTCATTGTGAAGCGATTGATTCAAGATTAAGTGATGATATATACTTAGTTATAAATAATAGTATCCTCTCTATCTGAGTCACTGCTATTATTTATAGAACCAAAATTACGTCGACTATTTAATTTTACTTAGCACGATCTGTTGCATAAATAGTAAAATTAATAAGAATTGATCTGTCTAGACAAATAATGAATAGTAGATGTCTTTTCCATCGAAATATGCTATTCACGGTGTACTAGGCGACTGAAATTTTTTTTTAAATGGTCGAGAGAATCGATTTTAAAATAAAATTTAAAATTTTTACTCATCATAATTAATGATTTTTAATTATGTGATTCTCAAGATAAAATAGTTTTCAATTCACTCGTGATTATACTCAAAGAAAATAAACTTACGGGTCCTAATTATGTTAATTGGAAAAAGAATCTGGATATCATTGTAACTGCCAAGGACTATAAGTTTGTATTGTCTGAGATTTGTCAACCAGTATTTGATGAAGGGGCAATCGAACAGGAAATTCGAACTTATTAGAAGTGGCGAAGGCTGACCAGATGGCTCAATGTAATATTTTGGCTTTTATGTCAAATGTATTGTAGTATCAGCATTAGTCTATGCCCAGTGCCTATGAGATGATTATGAACTTCAAAGAGATGTTTGGGGATCAAAATGTGCTGCTAGGCAGGTGGCCATAAATTCTTTGATGAACACAAACATGGCTGAAGGCACCCTAGTTAGGGATCATGTTCTGAAGATGATTAGTCTGCTGGATGAATTGGAAATCCTTGGAGCTGAGATTAACGGAGAAACTCAGGTTAGTATCATACTCCAGTCGAGGCCTGATAGTTTTAAGCAGTTATGCTTTAATTATACAATGAACTAACTCAGTTTTTTCCTGTTAGAATTAGTTAAAGAATTTCAAGCAACCGAAGGTGTTCTTAGAAAGCAAAGAAATATGTTTATTGCTGAAAAGGGTTATTTCTCTAAGTCGAAAGGCAAGAAGAAGAGAAAAATTCAAAAATAGGAAGGCACATATCTAAAGGTAGCTAAAGGGCCAAAAGCTGGTGTGAAAAAGCCGGTAGGCAAGTGCTTTCAATGCAACAAGATAGGGTATTAGAAAAAACAATGTCCAGTTTATCTTGGCAATCAGAATAACAAAGGTAATTTCTGTTCACTAGTTAGAAAAATATATTTAGTAGTATTATCTACTGGTATCTGAAGTGTAGATACGAAAGTCACTAATTATATCTGTAATTTTTTGCGGTGGTTTTAGGAAACTAGACAACTCAGTAACAAAGAGATTTTACCTACATATGAGCAATAATACAAGGACAGCGGTAGTTGCAATTGGAGATGTTACACTCAGTTTTGTAGAGATAGAATTTTATTTTTGAGAGATTGTTTTTACATACCTTCCATTAGAAAGAATTTATTTTCTGTTTCTACATTGGTTAAAGATGGATATTTGATTTATTTTAATAACTCTATTGTTATTAAGGAGAATAAACGTTTTATCTGTTCTGATTCATTGGTGGATAATTTTTATATTATTATTTCTATCATTCATACACTATAACTGAATGAATTGAATAATACATCTAATTCATCATTTAAGATAAAACAACCTTATTTAATGAATGAAATGTATAATGGATACTTACACATAGGTCATATTAATCTGAAAAGGATAAATAGACTGGTTGAAGATGGATCTTCGAAAATTAGAAGTTGAGGCACTTTCAGTCTGTGAATCTTGCTTGGAAGGTAAAATAATCAAGAGACCGTTTTTGGCTAAAGTCTATAAAACTAAAGAACAGTTAGAACTAGTTCACTCTGACTTATATAGACTTATGACTATCTGAGCCAGCAGAGGCTTTAAGTATTTTTTCACTTTTATTGACGATTATTCAAGGTATGGATACATTTATTTGATGCACCGTAAATCTGAATGCTTTGAGAAATTTAAAATATTTAAGATAGAAGCAGAAAAGCATCTAAAAAAATGTATCAAGAAACTTTGGTCTGACCGAGGTGGCGAATACCTCTTTGGAGAGTTTAGGAATTATTTGTCAAATGAGGGGATTACATTCCAGTTGACTGCACTTAGCACTCTACAGCGGAATAGTATAACGAAAAGAAGGAATATGACTTTTAATACAATTGAGAAATTCAAAGTATTTAAGATAGAAGCGGAGAAGCGCCTGAAAAAATTTATCAAGAAACTTTGGTCTGACCGAGATGGCAAATACCTCTTTGGAAAGTTTAAGAATTATTTGTCATATGAGAAGATTACATCCCAGTTGACTGCACTTAGCACTCTACAGCAGAATGGTATAGCGAAAAGAAGGAATATGACTTTTATAAAGATGGTGAGATCTATGCTGAGTTATTCAGACTTACTCGACTCATTTTGGGGATTTGTATTAGAGACGACAACTTATATTCTAAACTTTGTACTTTCTAAATCAGTTTCTTCTACTCCCATAGAATTGTGGACTGGGCGTAAGTTTAGTTTGAGACATATTCGGATTGAAGAGTGTCTAGCACATGTGCTGAAAGGGATTACGAATAAGTTAAAATCGAGAACGAAAATCTGTTTCTTTGTTGGATATCCTAGGAGAACTAATGGAGATTTATTTTATAATACTGAGGATCAAAATGTCATTGTCAGTACCAATGCCCAATTCTTATAAAAGGATTATGTAATGGACCACAAGCTTAAAAGTAGAAATGTTCTGGAAGAGTTGAGAGAAAATACCAGTAGTACGGGAGAAGCGCCATAAAAAGTGTCATCGATATCCTATTGCCTTGTCATAGTGGAAAGATTATCGGGACACGTGCCGATCTTGAACCAGATTAGGGTGCTACTACTAACATGCTGATTTTACAACCAGAAAAGCATGTGGATGATGGTATACAAGGTTTAAAATTAGTACAGCGTATCACTACTAGTACATAAACACAGATAATGCCTCATCATTTTGGGAGGGTTATCGTTTTGGGAGGATTATTCGTCAACCCGAATGGTATATGTTCTTGAGAGAGTCTTTTGATAGGATCCCAAAAGAACTAGATACTGAACCCTATAACTACAATGAAGCACTCTAAGATAAAGATAGAGAATTATGGCAAAGGGTTATGAATTCAGAGATGGAGTCTACGTACTCTAATCAAGTCTGAAAACTTGTAGAACCATCCAAAAAAATAAAATCCATCGAATGAAATTAGATCTATAAGAAAAAGAGAGGAGCAAACGAAAAGGCAAAATCCTTCAAAGCTAGGTTTGTTGTAAAATGGTTTATTCAGAAAGAAGGGATCGATTATGAGGAAACATTTTCGCCAATAGTCATGTTTAAGTCTAATAAGATTCTCTTATTCATTGTGGCTCATTTCGATTATAAAATTTGACAAATAGACGTCAAGACTGCTTTTCTTAATGGAAGTCTTGACGAGTGTATCTATATGATACAACCAGATAGTCCATAATGGTTTCATATTATAGACTTAAATAGGCATCTAGGTCATAGAACACTCGGTTTGATCAGACCATTAAGTCTTATGATTTTTATCAAATTCCTTACGAGTCTGTGTGTATAAGAAGCGTGATGGAAGCGTGGTAGTATTTCTAGTACTTTACGTGGATGATATTTTGCTCATCAAAAATGATGTGGAGATGTTATCTTCGGTGAATGTATGATTATCCGGCTAATTTGATGTGAAAGACTTGAGAAAAGCTAGCTACATCCTCGGGATCAAGTGTATGTGAGATCGAAAATATAGGATGTTTAGCTTATCACAAGCAACTTATATCGACTCCGTTTTGGCTTGTTTTAGCATGCAAAATTCTAATAAAAGGTTTCTCCCTTTCAGGTAAGAAATCACTCTGTCCAAGGATTAGTGTCCTAAGACACCTAATAAGATAGAGAAAATGAATGCAGTTTTCTATGCTTCAGCAGTAGAAAGTCTCATGTATACTATACTTTGTATTAGACCCAACATCTGCTTTTCATTGGCATAGTTACCAAATATCAGTCTAATTCAAGGCAGGAGCATTAGACAGTGGTAAAATATATAATCAAGTACCTAAAAATGATTAGAAATTACATGCTGGTTTACCAGGTAAATGGTCAAGTACCTTTGAGGTACACATACTTGGACTTTCAGTTAGACACGAACTTCCAAAACTATATATCGGGATATGTGTTTATCTTGGGAGGTAGAGCCATAGTTGCAGGAGTATCAAGCAGTCTTGCATTGCTGATTTTATCATGGAGGCCGAATACGTGGCAGCTTCGGAAGTAGCCAAGGAGGCCGTTTGGCTTAGAAACTTTTTGTAGGATTTGGATGTGATGCATTCATTCAGCACATTTGGCTATTACATTTTATTATGATAATAGCAGAGCAGATGGTGCACACACCCCAATTTGAACTCGCCCAATCTTAGGTGAATCCGATAATGAAAACAGTTTGAATGGTGTCTCAGTTCTATTCTCGGGAAGTGATCCAAGCTCGGTATTTGAACCCGAAATCTTCAAACCAAAGAAATTTTGTCGAACCATCGAAACTTGCTGCCCAAGTAAGGCGACCGCCATGTTCATCGTGGCGACTTCCAATAGAATCTTGTAGAAACCCTACCCAAAAGTGGCGACCGCCAACTCCATCATAGCGACCACCAACTCATGACTTGGCGATCGCCAACTTCAAAACCCCTGACGTGTCCCAGAACGTGACAGCATCTCATTGGTTGAAAAATTTTATAAATACCATACCCCATGGTACGTTTTCAAGGAAGATTTTTAGAGAGAGATTTAGTAAGAAAAGCTCTGTCGAGTTGCTGAACAATTCTGAGCCCCGACGTCGAAGTCCTGCCAAAATACCGGGATCCAAACCTCCGACGCCTACTTTGAAAACTTAGCTTGGATCACAATCCGAGAATTGGGCAGTTGAAGCACATTCTCCCGATTTGAGGATTCCTTAGCAATCTAGGTATTCCGTTTGGATTTCCAATTTTTCTAACTCTATTTCCTCTTTTTTAGAGTGATCGGGTTAAAATTCAATTTCAATTCATATTTTTCTTTCATTTACATGGTTAATCCTATTTATTTCATGTAATTTAGTTGTTTTCTTTAGTTGTTTAGTTATTAATTTCTTCACACTCACACTTAGCACATTGTTATTTTTATTTGTATTCATTAATTAGTGCTAATATTTTTTTTAGCAACTACAATTTATTGATGTTGTTAGTTGTTATAAAAAACA
>JAULJZ010198886.1:0-43945 GCA_032270985.1 Heliamphora pulchella
AAAATAAAAATAGAATTTTATAAGTACTAATACTAGGAGAAAAAAAATGCTAAATAGAATTTTATGAAGAAACTAAAGCTAATAATAATAATAAAAAAAATACATTAATGAAAGAAAAACTAAAAAAAAAAAATGCTAATACAAGAAAATGAATTGAAATATTTAGTACAAGAAAATAAAATGCTATTGAAATGAAATTTAGACTAAACGAAAAAATTAGATACTATAACATTAAATAAATAAAAAAAAGAATAAAATACTAGGAAAAGAACATTACACTAGAAAAAAAAAAATAAGGTGCTAACAAGGAAAAATTAATGCTAATGAAGAAAATAAAAGACTAAAAAAGAAACTATTAAGCTAAGAGAAAAAAGAATATTAGCACTAAAGAGAAGAAAATAGAACATTAAAGAAATTACATTAAGTTAAGGAAATAAAATGTTACATTGCAAAGGAAATGGAAATTAACATAAAAAAAAGAAAATGAAAAAAAATGTAATATTAAAATTAAATGGGTGTAATATTGGTGATTACAATCATTTTCATGTCGGTGCCTTAATCATAACGATTAATAACATTGATTAGTTGTAACCGTTGAGAATGTTGGCACTAAGTTGATGGATTAATGGAATGCAACAATGTACTAAAAATGAAATGAAAATAATAACTGAAACTTTTAAAAGAAATAACTCAACTACATTGAACAATAATTAATATTGCAAATACTAAACAAAATTGATAATAATCGAAAAACTTTGAAATGGAAATTAATCCGATCGCTTCAATAGAGAGAAGTGGAGTTTAGAAAGATCGGGGATCCAAGCGAGGTACCTGGATTGCCGGGAAAACCTCAAGTCAGAAAATGTGCTCCAATTGTCCAATCCTCGGGGGGTGATCTAAGCAATGTAGGCTTCAATGTAGGTATGGGAGATTAAGGACTCGGTATCTCGGCAGGGTTACGGCGTCGGGGATCAGGATCGCTCGGTATATCGGCAGAGTCTCTCCCACTCAAATTTTTTTTTGAAAACGTACACCGGGGTACGGTATTCATAGAATTTTTCAACCAATGAGGTGTTGCCACGTTTTGGGACACGTCAGGCCACTTGGAGTTGGCGGCTGCCACAATGAAAGTTGGCGGCCGTTGGGTTGGAAAAGGTTCTATTGGCGGCCGCCACAATGTGAGTTGGCGGTCGCCATGTTGTAGTTGGCGGCCGCCACTTTTTGCTAGGGTTTTCTAGAGGTTCTATTGACGGCCGCCACAATAAACATGGCGGTCGCCACTTCTGACAATGACTTGGGCAACAAGTTATCGATGGTTTGGTACAATTTCATTATTTTTGAAGGTTTTTGATGACTGGGTTCAAATACCGAGCTTGGATCACCTCCCGAGGATCGTACTGAGACACTATTCCACCTGTTTTCACCATCGGATTCGCCTAAGATCAGGTGGGGTCAAATTGGGGTGTCTACAGAGGTCGGGTTTTGAATTTGAATTTGAATTTTTGAATTGCATGCATACTCTTTAATTTTGCCATCATTAGGTTGATTACCTCATTCATGCATTTAATTATCAATTTTATGTAATTGAATTGAGAACAATCTTAATTCAAAAAGATTTGGTTAGTTTTCACTGAAGTTCAATTAAAACAGTCTCGATTATATTCTGTTTATATCACACATCTGCACCTGATATACTATTTCTTTAAATATAACAAAATAGGGCCTAAACAACCCTACGATTGCAACAAACGATGTTGCGGTCGTAGCTTTTGGGCACTTACATCCTTACGGGCGCAACCATCAATGTTGTGACCAAACAGTCGAACCTCATTTTGTTTGCGATGGCAACGTTTAGATGTTACAGCCACAGCCTTGTTTTTCATTTCCAGTAGCCTAATTCATTTCTAGTAGTTGATTTGGTTGTTACAGTATTCTAAATCATGTCCATTATGTAATCTTTAGTGCCTATCAGCATGTTTGAGGTTTATAAATCTTTCGGGTTATTTTATTCGTTTTAAATCATGTGCTGCTTAGTATTATCTTAATATGATTAGGTTTTGTTAGATTAGTTTAAATGATTTCATCCTTTCTCGAGAATTATCACCAATAGCAAGGGTAATTTGTACGCCTTTAAAGATCTGGTATTTACTCAAAATTTTTTGTATTTTCGTCGGAGTAGACATCAGATGCAGAATTTTACCCATTTCTTGTTTTAAAAAAGAGAAGATGACAGTTTGAAAATGGCTAAAAAGCCAAAAAAGAAAGAAGGCATGCGAAAAAGAAGAAAGGGGCACATGAAAAGCCCAGAATCACTTACAGAAGAAAGTGACGAGGTTGTAAATGTAGAAGTTACCAAAATTTGGGAACAAGCTCTGATAGAACAAAAAATGTGGGTGCTCAAAAATTTTTCTAGTTTGAAAATGGTGAAAGAGAGAAATAGGGAGAAAGAAGGGATTTATAAAGGACCTGAAGGCAAACTATTAAAAATTAATGTGATGTGCACATGACAATTACACGCGACGCTTGGCACGAGTGAAATGACGCGTGGCCTGAATACTATTCTATCCTAATTGACACATTGAACATTTTTTTGGCTTGAGGAACCATCATAAATGGACCAAAAAATAGGAAACGCATCTAAGGAGTCATGACTCCCAAAGTGGCAAAGTTCAGGACTAAATCAGGAATCACTAAACTTCAAACAACCAAGGATTGAACTAGAAGTCAACAAACTCTGAACAGACTATTTACAAAAGGCTCTAAATATTTATCAACAGTAGCTCGTTGTACGATCCAGAAAATACATAATGTTAACAATCGCTTTGTCAAACTAAGCTTCAACTGTCCCCGATATTTAGGTAAAAACCAATTAAAGCTAGAGATAGTTGAAAGTGGTCGAAGATTGGGCTCAGACCCAAATGAGCCCAAACCTGTGAAAAGGCCCAGACCAACCATAATGAAGGGATGGGCACAATAAGAGGTGGCCCAGCCCATATGACAATGGGAGAGACCTAGAGCACCAGTCCAATAGAGGGCTCGGGAAGCTCCCTCTCCAAAATAGATGAGTAAGGAACTCCTTTGAGATCTTTGTTATTTGGCTAAATGAAAGAACGTCATTCTAGATATCCAAGGTTCTACATCTTATCATCAAATTAAAGCCAAACAATGATAGAATGGGAATCCCGAGGAGAGGGAGCAATCATCAGGAAACATAAAAAGGCCGGCACGAAAATGGAGTAAGAATCAATCTCATATCCATAGGGATACTCTATATGAAGGAGAATAAATCCTAACTAAAAATGGAAATCTAAAAGTCACTCTTATAAATAAGACTACACCCCCATAGGAAAAGGTACGTACAATTGAGTCTCTGTATTAGTCCTGCCTATTATCCTAAGAAGTTTTAACTTAAGCGTCAAAGTGCTTTCCAATCACACCCTACCCTAGCCGAAAAGCCCTAACACCTTTTTGTCTTGCAAGAAACACCACCAGAGAGATTACTTTGTGAGTACAACAAAACAAAAAATAGTTTTGGAGTTAGGATGAGGAGTTCGATTCGAATTACCATTGCCAAGGGTCAGAGCGAAGTTCTATGGTTGTGTAAATTTGCCCGCACAAATATATATCTGTTTACACCATAATTAACAATTCTCTGCCGAGAATATTATTTTTATTTAAATAGCCTACTATATTTTATAAAGACTTAATAAAAAAATAACATATACATCTAAAATGCCCATATAGATTATTCTTGAGGATAACAAGTGACAGCCAAATAGAATAGTGGCGGTTAGAAGAAGTTACAACCTACATGGGACACTTGGCATCGTAGGATTAATTCATGCTTAGTGTAGTTGTGAAAAGTTACTAGAAGTTAGGATTAGTTATTTATGGAGTTTTTTTTTATAAATATGTGGACTTGTAATTATTAAGGACACTTACACAATCTAAAAAATTGCCTATTTTTCTTTTATCCTTTTATCTTTATTGTAATTTTCATTCCAGCTCATAGGAGTAGATTGTAGTATCTGTAACCAATCCTCTATTGAAGCAATAAAATTTGAATTTTATTGATTTTGATTTCATTATTTGTGATTTTTCTGGCGAAATCCTAAAACAAGGCATAGGACTCAGAGCAATCGCTTAGTACTCAAAAGAATTTTCTCTTTCGAAGGAGATTGATTTTTGTTTTGGTTAACAATATCTAATCTTTTATTTTATCTTTTCATCCCACCGTAAAGTATACATTTTAATCCCATGTATAATCTTATTTCTAATTTATTTAAATAACCATATATCTAGTACTTTCAAATTTTGTATATAGCCCTCGTTTGGCAATCGGCTTAAAGTCGACTTAAAGTCGATTTTTTGCTTTTTTGCTTAAAAGTCTAATAATTCAAAAAGTCTTGTATCCCAACTCAAAGATTTTTAGCTTTTTTTTCTTTTTACATATATTTTTTTATATTTTTTTAAAAATATCATAACTTTTATTATACACATTTATTTTTTTATAAAAAATATATATTTAAAATTTACTCATCAAATTCTATTAAATAAGATCTATATTGAATATAAAATTATCTAAAAGTAAATTTTAAAAAGTTATAACAATTTTAAGCAAATTTTTTTGCCTTTTGGCTTAAAGGCACTTTGAAGCCTTTAGCTTAAAAGTCATCCATATTCCAACCAAATAAAATTTTTAATTTTTTTTTATCTTAAAGTGATTTAAAGCTAAAAAACTAATTACCAAACAAACTCATAATCTAATCATAGCCAATTCCTTAAAAAATATTTAAAAAGTAATATTAAAGTATGGCTTGGCATGGACCACTTGTGTTCACAGTGGTCTGGTGTTATTGGGACCACCAATAGCAAACAAGTTCGAACTGAAAAAATGTTTTTTGAGCAATGAATTATTTGTTCGGCTTAAATTATAGCTTTTAGCTTGTAATTTATTAAAAAGTTAAAAGAATCCAAATAAGTGTTGTAGGGTTCTTTTAGAATAAACGATAAATAATTTAGAGAGGTCAAATAAGCAAATTAGTCAGTAACACAAAACGGAGAGAGATGGTGATTGTGTAAAGAAGAAGACCAATTGAGTTTAGAGTATCTGGCACTATGAATACGTATCAGATCGTAAGAATCAGAATACGAATTATGATCCCTTAAGAGCACAACCATCCATCTTATTTATAACCCTCTCATGGAGCTATTAGGATTAGAATGGGACTCTAAGAGATATAATTGAGTTAGGATAGGTAATCTCGGGGATTAAGAGACAAGATCCGCGGAACCATTTCTTGGAGAACTTGTGTTCTACTCCAACTCAACTAGGTCAGCCAACTGGTGCCTCGACTTATGTTGAGAACTTGCACAATTCGAAAATTAAGCATTCTCCAAATTCGTATCGATTGCTTTTCTATATCTGTAGCTCTTCTCTACCATAGGATAAGTCGATATCTTGAACTATTTGGTTCGCAGATTTTCTCGAATTTATTAATGTTCTTTTGATAACGGCCACCTACATTTTGCCTTCTGCACGTGCACGAGTGACTCGATACCTCGTGTGTGTCACATGTGCCTTCTTGCACGCGTGCACACCAGAAGGTAGCTATGCGTCGCCTCGTCTTCCTCGATAACAGTTTGTATTCACTCCTTTTAAATAACATTGTGGACCCTATTTTGTTCCACCACTTTCGAACATTCCCCAATCCTTCTACCTTTTCCCGTCTTCTCTCTTACTCCCTCCCTTTGCGGTTTTATTCACTTTTTGACCTAGCTCGATCTATTCTTCATGGCTTCTCGTGCGAGCCGATCTTCCACTGGTATTAATGTCGACGAACGTGAGGCTCACCTCGAGTCCCGTTTTGTTGTTCCTCTTTTCGAGTGACGCACAGCACCGATTTTTGGAGGAAAGAACGATTCATTTTGGAAGTCTATCGTCGCCTTCACTCCGACTCCCACTTCTATTGTACAACCTTTGTTTCTCTATCCTGAGGTTAATTCTGACGAGGCCAAGATGATTACTCCTTCTTTAGTCGTGTGCTTGTAGGTAGAACGAGGGGACTTTCCATACTCATTTTTGTAATTCAAAACCCCTTCGAGGCCTTCCTTTGGCTGGCTTGAGTGGGTTGAAGAGGTGATTCACAATGACACCTACTGCCACACATTGAAGCGAGCAGGTATACTTTCTTTAGTTCTAATCTCCTAAACTCTCCACATACGTCGAATTATGGCGAGCCTAAAAGCTCTTATCAGCCATTAGAGCACGGGCTCACATACTTTCATGACTTCTTGGGGGGAATGGGCCCCCACTCTAGTGGACGTGTTTGTTCTTCTTTAACTTGATATTCACGGGCAGACCGTTTTCAATCCTGAACACATATATGAGGCTGGCAATGTTGTGGCATCCGAGCTGCGAGCCTGCTTGACTCGCACTACCAGCTACAACAGTCATTTTAATGACATAGGCAATCCTCTTGATGCTCGTCGTTCTTCGACTAAATCCACGCATGTCTCGTGGATCAAATATTCTTTAAAGATATCCAACCCAAGAACATGACAAAAGATCGTGTGGAATTCCTCAAGGAAGGCTACGGCTAAGGTTTATTTTTGCCCGCCTTCATTTCTCAGTTCCTTTCGACGCTCAATTTTCCCAGTAGCTCGCCAGACAATGTTAGCCCTTTGGTGTTCCCCTTGGCTGCACAGCTGGCTCAAGGAGAGCAAGCTCCATTGGCCCTCTATTTTGGGGCACTTTATATCGCCGCTTGGACCTCATATAAATTGAAATGGAGTGGTCAATCAGTCGTTATGACATCGCTACTTTCGTATCCGCCACGTTTCTTGAGGCTGTGCTATTCGAGAGATTCCCTAGCTTCGCCTCGTGCCCTATCTATTTTTCCCGCACCAAGAAAGTTCAGATTATTGATTTGAATGGCGAGTCTACAACTGAGGAAATTCTCTCCACGAATGCTTTGATCCTCCGATGGAGTGGCCAAGGTACCGCAAAAGACCTCACGCCCTTTTTTGTTTATCCTGCACTTTTTGTATCCCGACCTTATACTACTGTCCCCGTCGGGATTGTCTCCCCTAATTGGTACTTTGATTTGCCTTAACATCTCCAACTCAAAACTACTACTTCCATCGACAGTCTTCACGTGACCGTATTCTCTATGCTTATCCCTGGTCTGCTCCCATACATTACCGAAGATGGCTTTAGGGTTATCTCTTATAGACCTGACTGTGTATTACGTCAGTTTGGGTTTGACCAAAGCACTCCCATTTTCTACATCGACACCTACTCGTATGTCAACAACTATGAACCCTTTCTATTTGGGAATCTTATTGCACCTTTCGAGCTCCTTGTAATCGAAATACCTTCCCGAGGGCAAATAGGGCGCCACACTGCGAAATATACCCTATACTAGAGGCAGAACCTCAACTCTTTCAGCCGCTTTGTTAGGACAATGCCACTGAGGGCAGTTCCTCGCTCAATTTTAAGGTTGATAACCTCCTGCCGTCTTCCTATTCAGAGACGCACTAGGGGTACCCGAGGAAGGTATGCGATTTTGGCCTCTTCTGCGCAAGCCAACAACTCGGCTCCTGGTGTCACCCCCAGTCGAGCCACTTCAAGCCATTGAAGGAAGAATTACTCACTCTATGGTGCAGGCCACCATGCGAGCTAATACGGCTACTCACACGAAAGTTGGTGGGACCAGTAATGTTCGGGCCCAAATGTCCGAGGATGAAGACCAACCTTTGAAGTGTCTCTGCCGAGTAAGATGAACATAAACGACTATATTGATTTGCTTCTCATTTGTGTGTGTACATATTATTATTATTATTATTGTAGATATTTCTTAAAAAAAAGAAACTTGCCTTATATATGCAGGATTTTCCTGAGCCCACTTGGTGTCGCTTCCCCTCGTTTGACTTAGAGGGCTATGAGAGCGACCCAGAGGACAACATACCCATTGCTCAATTAACCGTTTCTCAGAGAAGAGGTAGCACTGAGATTGCAGAAGAACAGGTTGGCTCTGTTGGCTCCTCTAGTAAAGGGAGTTTTGCTCCCCATCCATCGCATCCCGAGGAGGCTCCTCCACTCCCCGGTTCGGGCTTTGACACCTCAGCTGATGATGCTGTTGTGAAATTATCCCCTCAGCTCAGCACCAAGGCAGAAGTTAGGGAAGTAGCTCGGATGGATGCCTATGTATGCGTTGATTTGTTGCTTAATTTTTAGCTCCCCAAGGTGGAGGAGTCTCATGCTGGAGAGGAATCTGTGAAGCGCTTGGGAACAAAGGAGCTCAATTTGAGCAGAGAAGAACCAAGTATTGCAGTCTTGGAGTCGAAGATGGTTGTCGAGGCCACTGTGAGAGCCATATTACTGCCCGAACAAGACCCCGTTGAGGCGCTTAGTCAGGCTCGCATTTCTTTTCTTGGGCACAAGGTCCATTTGAAAACTTAAAAAATTTGGAGGCTATCCGTATTCACCATCCTACGACCTTTGCGAATTTCAGTTTGAAGATCCACGCCTTATCGACCTTCAATCTTCATGTATTGAGTTCTCTAATCTGGCAGTTGTCAGATTTTTTTGTTAAGGGGCTAGATCAGGCCACACTGGATGCAGCCTCAAATGCACTTGAAGACTCAGAGCTAGTAAGATTGGACCTTTCATGGCTGCGTACTAGGCTCGAGTTAGCCCATTCATTGTTGAGGCTTTCTGAGTCTTTGGCTTGAGTTCGTGAGAAAGAGCAATTTGTGGGTCTGGCTGCTCAGTGTGTCTTGGATGTTAAGCTTGTCCTAGCAACTGTGGAGACGGAGTTTGCTCTTGCCCAACAAGAATTAGAAGTGGAATTGACACAAGTACACCCTGATGATCCTGACCCCCAATATTAGATTTAGATGACAGTCCTGAAGGACTCAGTGTAGTCTTGTACTTGAAGAACTTGTCATTCTCTTTTTTCGATATGGATGAAAGAAAGATTTTATTTCTTAGTCGAAAGCCTTATTGGTCGCAATTTTTCATGCATAGTATTTTTTTAATAAACTTAACATTGATGGGTTTGGTTATAAAACCGTCACTAACTCAAACTAATCTATAATATCCACTGGTACTGTCTTTCACGACTTTATACGACCCTTCCCATTTAGGGAAAAACTTGGGAACTAGAAGTCCCCTTATGATGGGATCGACTATCTTCCAGACTAAATCTCCTTCTCTAAACTCTCGTCTCTGCAACTTTTTATTGTACACTTTTGCCCTTGCTTGTTGCGTCCTTTCTAACTTGTCTCTTGCTTTGTCTCTCCTTTCTTCAATCGCTTCCAAGTCTGTCAGTCGATGATGCGGGTTCCATCCAATAGCCAGAGCCATCTTGGTTGAGGGCATTGCTAACTTAATTGGTAATACTACCTCCGACCCATAGACTAATGAATAGGGCGAAGTTGAGGTAGAGGGTCTCTGTGTTGTTCGATAAGCCCATAGTGCCACTGGGAGATAATCTGGCCAAGCCTTCCCACTCTCTTCCATCATCTTATTGCTAACTTATTTTTTATTTTTCTTTTAATGCTTTACTAGCATTCCATTTTGTTTTTATTTTCTTTTAATATTAGTTCAATGTTCCTTTACTAGCATTAGTTTAATGTTCATTTACTAGTATTTTATTTTATTTAGTTTTCTTTTTTATTTTATTATTAGCTTTATTTTTCTTGTAATGTTTTATTTTTTTTATTTTCTTTTATTGTTAGTTTTATTTTTCTATTCTTTTGTTCTTGTCTTTTTCTTTTAATGTTAACTTAATTTTTCTTTGATAGTACTTATTTTATTTTTTTTATTTTGTTAACCTCAAAAATCACTAAAAAGTTTTTTATATAATGTTCTCACATTTTAAATGTTAGTGTAATTTTTTTTTACTAGTAGTTTAAACCTTCTTGTTCATTTCATTTCATTTCTTTTATTTTCTTCTATTTTGTTTTAAAATATAAAATAGTTAGATCTTTGGTTAATTAGTTTAATTGTGCTTTTTTTTTAAAACTCTTATACTTGGTTAAATCTTCTTTGTAGATATTTTTTTATTTTCTTTAACTCTTTGAACCTTTTCTTGTATAAATAAAAAATCACATAAAATTCTTGTTACTTGTTTTCCTTTATCATTAAACTTTTGAGTATAGAATTTTGTATACTTTTTATTTTGATTTAACATTTCTTTTTGGTAAAAATAATTATGACAATGCTAATATAGTTTATGTTAGTAATATACATGCTTTATTTACTTCCTTTCACATTAGGTCATTTTAAAAAATTTTGTCCATAATTAGCATTTTCTTTTAGCTTATTTTTGCACTTTTATTTTGAATCATATTATGCGGGTTTGCTCTATATAGAAATTGCATACCATAGGATTTAGGATTTTATTTCTTTATCTGCTTTGTTTTGGTGCTCTATATACATATGTTATGTATTTTATTTATTTGATTTTGGATATTCTCTCTTTGTCTCTATTTTCTATATTTGTATGCATTTGAAAAATTTTATTAAGAATCAATTATGATTAGTAGAGTCCAATCTTACAGTTGGATGAACGGGGTGCCTAACACATTTTTCGATTCGTACTTTAGCCCCCGAACTATTTTTATCTGGTTAAACGTTTTAAAGATCAGTAGTCATTTTTTTTCTTGATTTTTCTTAAAAACCAAGTGACGACTCTATTTTTAACAAAAAGGGTTTTCAAATTTTGGCTTTCGAGGTGTTAAAATATTTTTCAAACATCATTTGAATTTCCTTAATTTTGAACTACCAAAAACCCTACAATCCCGGCGCCACAGTATTTTCTGGCGACTCTGCTGGGGAATGGTTTATAAAATCAATTAAGAGGGCTAGATTTGAAAACATCATTGGTTCTTCATATGTATTTCTCATTTGCATTCTCGTATACATTTGCATTATTCTTAACCCCCCTGCCTGGTCGACTTGATGCCCCGAACGTTCATCCATTTCGGAGATTGTTAGGAAGGCGAGCAAGTTTTATTGACTATACGCTTTCATACGTACAGTAAAAGAATTTGGGCGTACCGCTTGATCATGTCCTGCACTACACCAGGCATGGGAGGTATATACCAGGCTTTATTCAGAAGGTACCCTGATTGTTGACCAAAAGTGGCTTCTTTGTATATAGTAGCTTAGAACCCCCCATTAGGTGCTACTAGCCCAGTAGGCTTATGTATTTTGTTAATTGTATGTTTTGTTTGCATTTGTTAGGATTGTTTGTTCAGTTTAAGCTAGTTCTTTTTTCGGATTTGGCCTGAGTTTCTTGTTATCCTTTGTTGTTTAGGTTAGCTTTTCCTTCGGGTTTTTACCCGAGTTTTGATCTCCATCTTGATCTGGCTTTCTTGCCATTAGTTTTCTGCTCAGGGTCATGCCCGTGTTTTGTTTTGAAGCCTTTAGGATAGTTTCTCTCTTATTCGGGTTCTTCCTAGTTGTTAGTTTTTTCTCCTGTTATTGTATTAGGCTCGCTTCCTTCGAACCCTTGATTAGACTCGTGTGAGCTAGTTTTGTTTTCCTACCAGAGTGCTGCCCATTTTTTTTAGAATCTTAGATCAAACCGATCCCTTCAACCTAGTTCTATTTTCTAGCCGAAGTGCTGCCCGTTTCTCTATTTAGATTCTTAGGATAAATCTTCCCTCTAGAATTTGGTTATTTTCCTTCTTAGCCATCATCTTGGTTCTCAGATGTTCAGGTCTTATGCTACCTGTGTGAGCCCAACAGGGGCATTGGTTCAGTTTCAGTGCTTATGGTTTGCTGTTTTGGGTATTTGAGATGTTTGTTTCCTTTTGTTAGAGTTCTTTTTAGAGAAGTGTTTGAAACTAGTTATTCTGCTTTTGGGATCTAGATTTTTTTCGGATTTAGATCATTGAGCTGGGAAGATTACTGTCAACGTGCGCCTAGGCTAGATCAGTGATAGGCATACTCTACAAGATATCTGAACAGCTAGCTGAATCATCTGAGATGGCAGAGAATGAAGTTAATCTGAAAGCCCTGATAAGTGTAATCATTGAGATACAAAGAGTTGTGGAGCAGCAAACTTAGGCACAAAATTAGTGCCAAGCGCAGATCCAGGCAATTTAGGTCCGTCTGCCCGTCGTAAATGGATAGTCGGATGGTACGAATGAGAACAGTGAAGATTTTTGAAATGATAACTAGGGACAAGATGCACCGCAAGTTGCTGTGCCACCTCGGGTTTTCCGTCCATTTGTGATAGAAGAAGAGAACACTGCCTAGTCTAGGAAGTCCACGCTGGTAGAAAAAAATTGAGCGTATGAAAAAGGTCTTGAGGAAAGCGAAAGGAGTGGATAAATATATGCTGGATGTAAGGAGACTCTGTTTGTTCCCAGATGCTAAGCTTTTGAAAAAATTCAAAATGCCTGAGATGGAGAAGTTCACTGGTGATCCTCGAATCTACTTCAGGATATATGTAGGCACTTTCTCCCCTTTGGGGATCGACGATCAGCTAAAGGCCCAACTTTTCTACCGCTCTTTCAGGGGCAGCTCAGACGTGGTTCCTCTCCTTAGAGGTTGCTAAGACCAGGACTTGAGAAGACATAGCCATGGCCTTCATCAACCAATATAGTTACAACGTCTAGCTGGACGTAACAACTCGAGAGTTGGAAACGACTTGTCAGGAAAATTGGGAATCATTTGTCGATTTTCTGACTCAGTGGAGAGGAAAGGAGACCAAGATGATGAATCGGCCTACTGAGAAGGAACAAGTGAGAATTGTGGTAAAAAACCTGCAGTTCCCTTTGAAACATTTTCTTATTACACGGTCGCACTCCACTTTTGATAAGCTATTTGATGCTGGGGTACAGATTGAGGATGCCATTCAGTCTGAGGACATTGAAAAAGCTGAGTCCAGTCATAAATTGAGAAGGACATTCCCTACTAACAATCAAAACCAGTCTACTTTTGTCAACCTCGTGTCTCGCTCGAATGAGGTTAACCTTTTGAACCCTTCATCCTCTGCTCGACATTTAAACAATACCCAACAGTCAAACAACAGCCAGCAGCCATAGTAAAGGCCAAGAAGAGTCTTCACTCCCCTTAACATTTCATTGTCCACAGCCCTAAATCGACGTCAAGAAAGAGCTTATCAAGCCGTTGGACTCCATACCGGTACTCGATCCCTTACTTCTACGGTATAATACTTCTCAGCACTGCACTTACCCCAGGGTCATGGGCATTTAACTGATAAGTGTATGAGGTTGTGTCATGAGATTCAGGATCTTATTGACAACAAAGTCATTCCACCGCCATCTGCTGTGTCAAAGCCAAATGTCATGACCAATCCTTTGCCAAACCATGCCAAGCAGGCTGGGGTAAACTGCATGTCTGTGGGACAGTCAGAAGATTCAAGCCAGTACATCTGTTCAGCGCATCTGCCATGTCTGTACATTTTAGCTACTGAAGACCAGACGACTTGTTCATTGATTATGGCCTAAAATGGTTGGGATATGATGGAGGAATGGAACAATGATGCCTGAGAGGGGTATCAAATGGCAATTTAAGCTAACCAATAAGAAGAGAAGGAACGTAATGAGGAGGACGACTGGCCGTTGGACTACCTGGCACGACCGTATGGGTTTGGCCATGTGCTCGATGGCATCACCCTTCCTTAACTTTTCGAGGAGAAGGTATATGTTGATGATATGCAATCCTACTGGTTAGTGAGGGTGGTGCTGAAATCAGACGGGGTAGAATGGACTAACTTCTGGGCTAGCCAGTTAATAGCTGATAGAATATATCGAAGAGGACATCTGGGAGGAGGTCGACAACACATGGGCCATAGAGGATGAAGAGGAAAGAAAAGGAAGAGTAGCAGTCACTGACTTAAATGATTTATGGGTATTTAAAATCCCTCTATACGTGAATGAGGTAAGGCAGACTGAAAGTGCAATGCTGAGATTGTGGGATCCCGAGGAGGGCGTAGAGCATCTGACTAGAAGTGGGTAGCATTTCAAGTTGGCTCAGCTTGAAAAAGGACAGACAAACGGGAAGGGAAAAGAGAAGGAACAAGAAAAAGCAGACGACGCTGTACTGAAGCAGCTGAAAAAGACATAGGCCAACATTAGTATCTGCGGTTTACTGATGGCTTCACACAAGCACCGGCAAGCCGTGTTGAAAGTTTTGAATAAAGCCAATGCATCGATAAACACGACCCCCGAACAGTTAATTGGGTTAATACTGCCAGCTGTAGAGGCTAAAGTGATCTATTTTTCTGAGAAAGATTTACCATTAGAAGGGAAGAATTACAATAAGCCTTTGTACATTACCGTCAAATGTTTAGAGAAGTGGGTCCCGACAACCCTAATTGACAATGGTTCAGCCTTGAATGTTTGCCCACTCAGGACTACAGTTTGCCTGGGGATGAAGTCGGACCATTTCACGCTTTGTAATCAAGGAGTTTGAGCCTACGATAATACAAGGAGTGATGTGTTGGGACTGATATCATTTGTCGTATCAGTGGGGCCTCTGGAGACGTCAGTTGAATTCGATGTGCTGGACGTGCTAGCTTCTTTCAATCTGTTGCTAGGCAGGCCATGGCTGCACGACCCAAACATCTAGGAAGTGCCATCTACTCTCCACTAAAAGGTAAAACTGATCAAGAACAAGTCAGTGCTAACCATCCATGGCGAAGATAATATTCAACCCCCAAGAGGAGAGGGCTCGACCCTTTTGGAGGTTCAGCATGGAGAAAGGGATGTGTCATTGAGTGGGTTCTAATTTGATGAAGCTCAGGCTGTGCCAATGCTATTGAAGGAAGAAGAGAACTACATTAACCCACGAGAGGTTATAATGATGAGGCGACTGTCTTACTTTTTAGGAATGGGGTTGGGTTGCAAACAACAAGGTATTCCGGAACCTGTTCAAGTATTGCCAGCTTTGCGACGTTTCCATCTTGGGTACAAACCAACGAAAGAAGACTTGAAAGGGCCTAAAGGGGGACAAAAGGCTAAATACTCAGGGACGCTCAATGTCTACTTTGTTAAGGAACGAGAAGATTTCCCATGTGTGGCTTTCTAGAGCCATGGATTGATGAAGAAACCAACCAGAAGCTACTAGGGTTAGAAATCTTCTTTGGCCATCAATTATCGAATACGGAAGAAGAGGAGGCTATGAAAGGAGCAGAAGAGAAGATTCAAGAGGAAGATTGGGCCGATAAGCTGGACGGCATTGACATGGGGGCATTCTTCAGCAAAAAGATGGCTCAGATGCACATAGCTGACCAAGATTGTCTGATGATGGGTTACAATGCACCAGTAGATTACACTACGCTCATTATCGACATGTCTGCAAAGGATGTGAAGAACTGGTCCACGGAGCCTTGTAATTTGCATATTGCATGCTTTGAGTCTGAGTCAGAGTCTGTAGTTGAGAGCACGTCTGTTTGTGCATCTCTTCCTGTTTGTGCTTTCGAGTGCGTAATCCCTTCTTTCTTCAATAAAATGAATGAAATTTTTGGTTGCTTCACTTTGTTTGACTTATTTCATACGTTTTTCGATGATTTTGAGTTCGACGGAGATATCACCGAAGAAATACAACTTTTAATAAAAAGAGAAGAAAAAATGCGCACTCAACCAATAATTGAAGAAATTTTGTCAATAAATCTAGGTAATGAAATTAATCTACAAATTGTACAAATTGATTCTTCTTTATCCTTAGTTGAATGTGAACAATTAATAACTCTATTAAAAGAATTCAAAGATGTATTTGCATGGTCTTTTGAGGACATGTCTGAAATTAATCCCGACATTATCTAACACCACATCCCCTTGTACCTTGATGCTTGACCAGTCAAACAAAAGTTGAGACAAATCCGGCCAGAATGGGCTCTGAAGATCAAAGAAGAGGTCACCAAGTAGATCAACACTGGATTCTTGATGGTAATCGAGTATCCAAAGTGGGTGGCTAATATTGTTCCAGTTCTAAAGAAAGACAGACACATCCGGGTCTGCGCAGATTTTTGAGATCTTAACAAGGCCAACCCAAAGGACGACTTTCCATTGCCGCACATTGACGTTTTGGTAGACAGTACAGTGGGGCATGCCTTATTGTCATTCATGGATGGTTTCTTCGGGTATAACTAGATTCTGATGGACACGAGGATAAAGAAAAGACGACGTTCACTACACCCTGAAGTACCTATTGTTATCATGTGATGCCGTTTGTTTTAAAGAATACAGGGGCAATCTATCAGAGGACCGTCACTACTTTACTCCATGACATGATATATAAAGAGGTTGAAGTGTACGTGGATAATATGATAGTAAAGTCCAAGGATGGGATGGCCACATCGTAGCGCTGCGGAAGTTCTTCGAAAGGATTCGAAAATACAAGATGCGGCTCAACCCACAGAAGTGTGCCTTCGGAGTTATTGCCGGCAAGATACTTGGGTTTATGATTACTCAACGGGGCATTGAAGTTGACCCTTCAAAGATTAAAGTAATCTTGGAAATGCCTTCTCCAAGGACCGAATGAGAAGTCAGGGGCTTTCTGGGCAAGATACAGTTCATCAGTTGATTCATCACAAAACTGACAACTATCCATGAGCTGCTGTTCTACCTTCTAAAGAAAGTTGTCAAGTTTGAATGAGATCAGAAATGCCGAGACGCCTTCGAAGCTGTACGCTAATACTTGCAAAACCCACCTATTCTGGCTCCTCTCATACCTGATAGGCTATTGATCCTCTATTTGTCAGTGACTGATTGAGCTATGGGATGCATGTTGGCATATGAAGGAGAAACTAGAATAAAAAGGTGATCTACTACTTAAGCAAAAGATGACAGGGTCAGAGATATGCTACACGTCACTGGAAAAGACATACTAGACTTTGGTTTGGGCTTCCCAAAAGCTGAGGCATAGAATAAAAAAGGTGATCTACTACTTAAGCAAAAGATGACAGGGTCAGAGATACGCTACACGTCATTGGAAAAGACATACTGGACTTTAGTTTGGGCTTCCTAAAAGCTGAGGCATTACATGCTGTCTTTCACAGTGAACATAATCTCCCGGATGGACCCGTTGAAATACCTATTTGAGAAGCCAGCATTAACAGGAAGGCTAGCCCGTTGGCTGCTTTTGCTATCAGAATTTCACCTTAAGTATGTCACCCAAAAGTTAGTCAAAGATAAAGCGGTAGCAGAGTTTCTAGCCGACCAACCAGTCGAGGGAGATGAAGATATAGAATTCCAGTTCCCTGATGAACAGCTGATGGGAGTTGAAGATGACAAATGGACTCTATATTTTGATGGCACATCCAATTACTATGGTTATAGAATAAGAGTTCTTCTTGTCACTTTTAACGAATCGCATGTTCTTTTGTCTCTAAAACTCAATTTTGAAGTCATTGACAATCAAGCTGAGTACGAAGCATGCTTAGTTGGATTGGAGGCAGCCTTAGAACTAGGGACAAGGAAGCTGAAAGTCATCGGAGACTAGGCGTTGGTGGTCTCACAAGCAAGAGAAGAATGGAAGGTCAAGGACTTAATATTGATTCTCTACCATTAAGAGCTAGAAAAACTGATACTGTGCTTTGAATTAGTGGTTTTCACTCATGTGCCAAGACTACAGAACAAATTTATCGATGCATTGGCCACTCTAGCGTCAATGATTGACATACCACCCGGAGTCCGAATGAGGCCATTAATAATCGAATAGAAGAGAAAGCCAGCATATGAGGTGACAGCCGCAATTGAGGAAAGCGCTGACGAACTTCTGTGGTATTTTGACATCCAGAACTTCGTGGAAAAGGGAGAATATCCTAAGTTTTCTAGCAAAAATGACAAAAAGTAATACAATGGTTAGCTGCACAGTTTGTCATTTGTGGGAAAAAACTATACAAACGAGGACATTCTAGATCAATAAGCTGTGCGTCAACAGTGAAGATGGGCAGGAACTGATAAAAGAGATATATGCAGGAGTCTGTGGGCCTTATATGAGTGAAAACATGTTAGCCAAGAAGATCCTACGACAAGAATACTTTTGGATGACAATGGAGATAGACTGTATACTGTTCGTGCAAAGGTACCATAAGTTTCAAATCCATACAGACCTTATGAACGTTCCCCCATCTTAACTGTATAGCCTGGCGTTGCCATGGTCGTTCTCAGTATGGGGCATTGATGTAATCGACAGGGTAACACCGAAGGCGTCAAATGGGGATGAGTTCATTTTAGTGGCCATTGACTACTTTACCAAGTGGGTGAAAGCAGCTTCCTACTCGATATTGAAAGCTTCACATGTTGCTAAGTTTATCAAGAAAAATATCATTTGTCGGTACGGGGTTCCTCGTGAGGTTATCTCGGATAATGGCTTGTATTTCAAAGGTGAGGTCTTGGATCTCTTCGAAGAATACCAGATAGTAGCTCACAAGTCATCACCGTATTGGCCGCAAAACAATAGGACAGTTGAGGCAGCAAACAAGAACGTCAAGAAGATCCTGCAAAAGATGATTAACTCACATAAGGATTGGCCAGAACATCTACCATTTGCACTCTGGGGATACAGGACGTCAATCAAGGCTTCAACAGGAACTACGCCATACTCTTTAGTGTACGGGATGGAAGCCATGCTTTCCATTGAGGTGAAAATTCTTTTGCTAAGAGTAGTGGCCGAGGCTAATATTTCAGAAGCAAAATAACAGAGGAACCGAATGGAAGAGCTACTTTTGTTTGATGAAAGAAGGCTGCAGGCTCTATTTTATATACAAGGATACCGAAGGAGGATAGTTTGAGCGTTCAATAAGAAGGTTAAGACCTGAGATCTCAGAGAAGGAGATTTGGTTCTCAAAGAAATCAAAGCTCCCATCTTCGACCCCAGGGACAAGTTCAAGCCAAACTGGTCCGGCCCATTTCTAATCAAAACCATCATGACTAGTGGTGCAATTATCATTATTGATTTGGATGACAATGTGTTCTCCACTCCAGTAAAATTTAACTAGCTCAAGAAGTACTATCCTTGAGGTAAAAATAAAGATAAAATAAATGCTTGCTAAGTTAAAAATCGAAAAGACAACTCAGGCAAAAGTTAAAGCAGCCCGCAAGACTGAAAACCCGAAAGGGCAACCTTGGCAAAAGTTAGGGCACCATAAAAGGAGAGTGTCAATACTTGAGAGAACGTCGAGCTCGAACTACATTAAGGCCTGATTCCACTTTCTTGGGATACGTAGGCAGCTTCTTTTAAGAAGTCCAGCTACATTCTTTGTTTTTAACCATCTTTGAATCTGAATAAGACCGATGCAAATTTATCTCTGAATTTTGATAATAAAGTTATTTAATTGCAAAAATCAAAATTTTTTGGATAACTTTGAACCATTTTAAACATAACATGGGATTTTCATTACTTTAGCTTTGGGCTACAAAGTTTTGAAAAAAAAAGGGAGGGCGCGCAAGTCCAAAACTCTACAAACAAAATAAAATAAAAGCTATGAAATCTTTAAAACAAAGCAGGATGCCTCAAATCTTTCTCCTCTTTGTTGCTTGTTTCCCTTCTCCTCTGTCTCTCTTCTCCCTATCTTGTATCAGCCATGTTCTATACTCATCAGAAAGCTCGGGATACTGTAGCTCCTGCATCTCCATTCGTGAACGAGATGGCCAGACATCCTGATATAATGCTAGAAACAGGGTCCGTAGTGCAAATGAGAATAAGCAACCTCAGATACTGTGAAAGATGATATGACTGCAATCGAACTGCCGCATGATCCGATGAGGATAGTAGAAAGTGGACTGACATAAGCTAATCAGCAGAATACCAGGGTGATCTACGGTAGTTAAGGTCATGGAAGGGATCCGCCACCAAGGATACTGCCAAGTGACGTCTGGGCCCTTCAAGGAAGAGAGATACTATCACCAAGATGCCTTGGTGCTACATATCTGGTAGTAAGGGTGGTAAAGAAGAGCCGCAGCACTGTACCTATCTGTAGGAGGTTTCTGCATGAGGTTCATCATCTCTATTAGCCAGATCTACAAAAGGACAACAGAAAGCAGTCAAAGAAAAGCCATGCAAAGAAATAAAATAGATTGAAAGGAGGTCGTAGATGGCCAACGAGGATTACAAGATGGACAAAGGGTATGATGATGTGCCCTTGAAGCCCGAGCCTGAACTAGATGAAGGGGTAGAAGGGGCCGACCCGGAAGTTGAAGGATGACCTTGGGAGTCGGAGGGTGTGATGATGAGCCCTTAGAGCCCGACCCCGAGCCTAAACTAGATGAAGGGGTCGAAGAAGGGGACCAGCCGAGGAGTTGAGAGGGCGACCCTGGAGGGCATCAAAATATATGAGCGTTCAATAATTATGGGTATGGTTTGGGCATGAATGCACCTATCATGGTTGAGTTGGGATGAAACGAACCCCCTTGAGGGGGCAGGAGGCGGTTCCCGACAAAACCCTGGGGGTGGATGAATTGATCTTTGAAGACTCGTGAAAGAGGCAAGTAGGAGGTGATATCGTAGAGGTGCTGATAAAGGGACTCCAGCAGGGAAAGATACCCTTCATAATTTGCCACTTCCTACTTGATGAAAGTTATGAGGACTGGGGGTGGAGGAATTGACCGTTGAAGACTCATGGAAAAGGCAAGTGCAGTGTGTGTGAAATGTGTCAAGTTTACCTGAAGAAGCAAGGGGCTGTCAGCAAATGTGGTAGTTTCGCCACGGTGAACAGCGTCTAGGCCAATCAGAATTTCAGCTAGAACCAGCGGGACAAAGTCTTTCGTTGACCACTTTTGGCCCGCAATGTCTACTAGCGCGCAGCTAACTCGTCCATTAGAAAGAACGAGAAGGAATTGTGCCAAGAGGCAGAAACAAAGGGCATAGCGTCACTGCATCTAAAAATCAAGGTCGCTGAGATCGTTAGTAGGACGAAATCTCTCAATAATTCATGGAATGTCAAGACAGTCGTCCGATGTCAGAAGAGAAGCTTCCATCCTAGACAGGCCACAGAGTTACATCACCTGTTGACGAGAGAAAATGAAGAAAGTGGGAACAACAACGGAACTTTGCGGAGTCGGTCCAAAATGGCAACAAACTCCTCCATAGTGGGGCATAGCTCCTCCAAGCCAAAACGAAAGACATGGGTTTGAGGGCCCCATAATTGAGCAGCAGTTTTCAGTAATGGTCCATCAATCTTTATGGCCATCAGAAAAAATAAGGCGTTGATACCGAACCAGGCAAAGTTTAGGCGTTCGATGTGGGAGAATTCTTCAATCCATGCGAAAAGTGGACCATGGAAAGAAGCCATCTGAGTGAGAGTAGCAGAAAATGGGGCCTCCAGGGTTGTATTTATAAGGTATGAAAAGGTAAAAAATAAAAAATTCGAAGAATAGTACAGTCAAAGTGGTGACCGCTAACATGAAAGTACATAGTATAGTGATGTCACTCTGTTGACCGAGCGACCGTCATGTGTCCTTTGGGTTATGTGGCGACTACCATGTTCGAAAATAGCGAGTGTATATGTTTGCATTTTTTGTAATCCGTGTAAAGTTATATCATGCATCTAGAGCAATTTGAGCAGTAGATAAAGAAAGACCATGCAAACAAGATATACATAAAGTAGTAAATGGCACGAAGGCCCAAAAATGCATCAAAAAGTGGTAGAATGTATCAGAACGTAAGTTGGGGCACCCATGCCCAATAAACCAGTAAACTAGGGCGTGTAGGCCCATAAATGGAAACGAATCAAACTGGGGCACATAGGCCTGAAAAACCAAATGTATGTTAATGAATCTGAAAGGGGGGAGTCTCTCTCTCAATCTCTCTTATTGTCGCCTTGAGCAGACCCAGTGAGAAGAAGGACTGGTCTCATCCGAGCTGACATCCTCAAAAAGTATCTCAAAATCATCACTATCATTTTCGCTATCTGAAGAAGAGGATACAACTCTAGAGCGGCTCCAGGTAGAAGAGACAGATCCTCGGGAGCAGGCTCTGGAAGAAGTGGCATGGGACCCACGACCTTGTGCTGGAGATGGAACTAGGACAGGAGCAGAGGGTTGAATAGGAAACTGCGGTGGTGCTGTGCCAGTAGCAGCTACTGGTGGCTATAAAAAGAGACTAAAGTAAGAATATAATACAAAACAGAACGATGAGATCAAAGAGAAAGACACTCACCGGCAGAGGGACGAAAGGAACCCCAGCTACGCGTAGAGTAGCATCCTGCTGATGGATCAAAGTCTGCATGCCACTTACCACCAGCATAACACGGTCCAGCCAGACTTGATCTTCCTGTCAAAAGGAATAAAGAACTAAGTAGTTGAAATAAAGGAAAGACAGAAAAGGAAACAGTAAAAAGAAAATCAAACCTGAGAATACACCAGTCGAAACTCTAGTGCAGGAGGAACTAGGATAAGGATGTTAAAAGGGTACCAGACAATAAGGGCCGATACAGTCCTGGGTACCTCAATCGCCCTAACCCTAGCATTTCCAGCAGCAGAAGCTCCGGTAGCAGCTCCGGCACCAACATCAACAGCCTTCGGTGCTCGTCTCCTCCTACCACCAGTTGGGCCAGGTTTAAGTGGTCCTAGCAGATGTTCCCGGGCCCAAGTAGTATAATCTCCATCTGCTACTAGTAGCTCTGAAGCGTGGGTCCCCACCATCTCATAGAGCATGTCTATGCGGCTCAGGAGGTCGGTCTGGCATATGCAGGCTGAAGGGACCATCGAAATTCGAAAGTAGTCGAGGCCAAGTGACTGGCAGACTACCCTCTCTCCGAGGTAGTACTCCCAAACAAATGGACCCTCCAATAAGATCCGCCTAGAAGTAATATCTTGGCTGCGCATCAGATCTGCGTTGACCCAATCCTCCACTCCACGCCAAATATCCCGGTGGACCTGCAAAAATTCAAAGTGCAGAGCAGTAATCAACAGTGAGCGGTAAATACAGTGTAGTATGATAATCGGTGTGCAAGATACAGTGATAAGTGTGTAGAACAGAAAATGGAAATGACCAGTCAATAGTGTAGTGAACAGTATAGTGAACAGAGAGAAATGTACAGTACAGTAAAATGGTAAAAAGTGATACTTGGTCTGGGGCCAGTCGGTCCAAAGATGCCCGGTATCTGTCGATGTCCTTCTCCCAGCCTTCTTCCCTTTTAAACCTCGGGACCACCGAGCCAGATGCGGAATGACTGAAGGGTCAATGGAGGAGCTTGCCGGGATATGAAGCCCGAGCAGCTCGTAGGTCCAAAGCTATAAATAAAAGATGTCAGTAGGTAGATAATGAATAACAGAGAACAAAAATGAATGAATGATGTACAGAAACTAAAGCATACCTTATAGACCCTCCAATACCCCCCGATGCTGAGCTCTTGGGGGAACTGGGTTAAGGTCCTCATAAAACCGTAGAGGGTAGCGAGAGCGGCTCCTCCCCAATCGAATGTGGTAACCTGGTTGAGGCGAGAAAAGGCACCCATATAATGCAAATGAACGGTGTTCTCCTTATTCGAAAATAAGGAGGTACCGAATATATACAGAAGGAAATCTCGGACAACCCACTCGTAGTGGCAAGGCTCAGGGCACTGGAAATGGAAAAAACAGTCGAAGAACCAAGTGTATCTGACTCGATCTTAGTCTATCTGCACAGGTACAGCTCTAAGCAAGTGCAACATGGCGTCGGAAGATTGAGCGATGGTAGGGTCGAAAGGAATGGGAGCACCGTCAACTCTGATGCAGGCAATAAGTGCAAAGTCTAGAGGTGTTAGTGTGGCCTCAAAAATGGTAAAATGAAAGGTGTTTGTGGTATTCCACCACCGCTCAGCAAGGGTTGTGAGCCAGACATGGCCATTACTTGTCTTACCCAATAAGGGTACGAACCGAGCAAAGCCAGAGGCATCAATAATAGCCCGACTGGGAGCAGAGAGGGCGTCATACCACTCCAACACCTCTCCGGAGGCCGAACCACCGAAGCCCCTAACATAGTGACCAGCCTAAAAAGAACAAGATAAGCAGAGGATATAAAAGAGCAGTCAAAACAAGTGATATGTAGAAAATAACTGAAAGTAATAAAAACCCTAGGTTCGTGTGTGTGTGAAGACCCTTCAGTTCTTCCAAGCCCTAAAACACTAGGCACCCTAAGCCTTGGTGCGCCAGGCAAACCTTGTACGTCCTAGTAGAAGACTAAAAATCTCAAGTCCTAGAAGACTAGGCACCCTATGCCTTGGTGAGCTAGAAAAAATTTTCAAGCCCTAGAAGACTAGGCACTTTAAGCCCTGGTGCGCCAGAAAAATCTTATTCGTCTTAGTAGAAGACTACAACCCGAAACCCTAGAAGACTAGGCACCCTAAGCACTGGTGCGCCAGGCAAATATTACACATCCTAGTAAAAGATTAGAAACCCCAAGCCCTAGAAGACTAGGCACCCTAAACCCTAGTGAGCCAGGGAAATCTTTCAAGCCTAGAAGATTAGGCATCCTAACCCCTGGTGCGCTAGACAAATCCTGCGCATCCTAGTAGAAGACTAGGAACCCTAAGTCTTGGCGCGCAAAGCAAATCCTTTTAACCTTAGATTCATGTGTGAGTGACGATTCTTTGATTTTTGAACGTCCTAGTAGAAGATTAGGAACCGTAAACCCTGGTGCGTTAGGCAAATCTCTATCCTAAATCATTTTATATTTTTTCCAAAAACAAAAATGTAAATTTTCCCTTCAATTTTACAATAATACCCTTTTGAGGTTTTCCCAAAAATAAAAAAAGTTGCCCCTAATTTTTAGAAGTTTTTAAAAATGACCCCTAGATTTTTAAGATTTTTGAAAAATTTTAGAATTTTTGAAATTGTTTTTCTAATTTTTAGGATTTTTGAAATTTTTTCCAAATTACTAGGATTTTTGAAAAAGACTTTCCCAAATTTTTAGGATTAAAAAAAAAAAAGATTCCCTCAGATTTTCATGCCCCAAAAACTAAAAATTCTTTCTTAGATTCTGATGTTTTGCCCAAAAAAAATGAAAAAAAAAAACAATCTCTTAGATTTTTATGTTTTCCCCAAAACAATAAAATAAAAAAATCGGGTCCCTTTACTTGCATCTAAACCCTAACCCTAGTGTCCCTACTGTTTTAATTTTCATTGCATAGGTACCTAAACTAAGTGTTTTAGTCCAGTATTCCAGATTGTTGTGATTACATGTCTAGATATCATCATCACATCATATCACATCATATCATCATTATCATATCACATCATAACATATCACGAGGGGATTCTAGGCATGCATCTATGTTTGATATATATCATACAACATGCTTTAGTATTGAAACAAGCAAAGATGGAGAACCTACCGATGGACGCTGGCGAGAGATGTGCTAGCCTGGCTCCCTTAGAAGAACATTACCAGCGACAGCGTCGACTGGTGGATCGTAATGCCTCATCCTGCTCAGAACCAAGTGGTGTGGAACTGGAGCGTATATATGAGGATCAAAAGGTGTAGGATGACCCTCTCCGGCATGTGGGTCAAGGAAGTCGGCCATCTCAGCCTCCGCAGCAGCATCTGCAACTACTCGTGCCTCCTCCTCAGCAGCTCGGTGAGAGATGCGCTCTGCCTCGAGAGCGAGGGTGTCCATGGCTCCCAGAGAAGAACGCCTAGCAGTAGAGGGGCCTTATCGCTCCCCCAAGTCATCATCACCATGGCCCTGACCTGCCATGAATAGAAACGGAATCACAAACAGTAGAGTAAACATCGTGTGTCAAGGGGAGTACTCGCAAAAGCAAGAGAAAAGGGCACAAAAGCTAAAGAAACGAGGGGAGAGCAAGAAAGAGTTTGGGAGAGTTTGGGAGCAAAGGGAGCTAGAGAGAGTGAGATATGAAAGAATGAGCTCCCCTCGCGTGCCTGGGAGACTGTATACACGCCTGGATGTGGCAGTCGCCACCTTCCATTGCGGTGACCGCCAGGATTATGAAGAGACACACGGCGACTGCCATCTTGGAAGGGTTCTTATCTAACGACCGCCATATCAGAGGGGTTTTATCTCGGCTGTTGCCAGGCTGTCAATAGTTATGTCATGCTTGAGTTTTGTGGTTTTGGGAGGGGCTGTTTGGTGTTTTATATTTGTTTTTATGTATTTGTTTAATATGTATGTGTGTGTGATTGCTTTGTTTGATTTTGTTTGAATAAATACTAATGTTCATTAGATTTTGTGTGCATCTTTTTATTTGGGAGGTTTATCATTGTGTGTTTTAGTTGTGTGTGTTTTTCAAAAATAATATGTTTTTCATAGATATTTTTAAATCTTATTTTGTTCCGTGTGTTTTTCTATCTTGTTTTTGTATGGCATCTCCTGATAAATTTAATTTTAAGCTGTGACTTGGCTTTTAATTATTTTTATCCTATGTTTTATCCCGAATTTTTAGGTCTTGACTCGACTTATTAATTCGTGATTTTTCTCCTGATAAATTTAATTTTAAGCCGTGACTTGATTTTTAATTATTTTTATCTCGTGTTTCGTTCTGAATTTTTAGGTCTTGACTTGGCCAATTAATTCGTGGTTTTCTTCTTGATAAATTTAATTTTAAGCCGTACTTGGCTTTTAATTATTTTTATCTCGTGTTTCGTCCTGAGTTTTTAGGTCTTAATTCGATCTATTAATTTGTGGTTTTCCTCCTGATAAATTTAATTTTAAACTATAACTTGGCTTTTAATTATTTTTATCCTGTGTTTCATCCCGAATTTTTAGGTCTTGACTCGACCTATTATTGCGTGGTTTTTCCCGATGAGGATGATTTTAAAGTCTTGACTCGACTCTTAAGTTATCCTTATCCTGTCAATGTTCCGAGTTTTTAGGTCTAAACTCGACCTATTAATTCGTTGTTACTTTCCCGGTTAAGATAATTTCTAGGATCTTCACTCGATCCTGTTGATTATTTTATCCATAACCAAATTCTTAGATCTTGACTCGATCTTTGACTTGTTTGTTTGTACTCTCTTTAGATCTTAATTCGATCTTTAAAAATTGTTCAATCATAGCATTTGCATTATGTTAGCATCTGCATCATGTTTTTTATCTTGCATCCTTGCATTTTATCTTGTGAACTACGTTTTGGTCTGATCCCTAGCAAATGGGTACGTAGGTAGCTCGATAGAAATTCGAGTACAACCGACATCATATGCATGCTTGTATGTTTGTGGCCTAAGATTGACGGCTCGGTCAAATAGATGTTGTCTATGGATTTTTTTTATAACTTGCACCACGTGTTGCTATACAAGTTATATCAAAGAAGGGCAACAATAGACACCCTAATTTGATCACGCCTAATCTTAGGTGAATCCAATTATGAAAACGATTGGAAAGGTGATTGAGTACGATTCTCTAAAAATGATCCAAGTTTAGTATTTGAACCCAATGATCAGAACCTTCAAACTAATAAAATCATTTTGAACCACCAACTCTATTGGGGCGACCGCCAATAGAACCTTTAGGAAACTTTCACTTTTTGTGGCGACCGCCATGTTCATTGAGGCAACCGCTAGTAGAACCTCTTAGAAGCTTCACCTTTTTGTGTGACCACCAACTCCATTGTGGCGATCACCAATGGAATCTGTTGGAAGTTTCTTTTGATGTGGCGACTGCCATGTTGATACCTGGCGACCGCCAACTCCAAATGGCCTGACGTGTCCCAGAACGTGTCAGTATCTCATTGGTTAAAAAATTCTATAAATACTGTACCCCCTGGTACGTTTTTAGGACAGAATTTTAGAGAGAGAAGCTCTGCCGAGTCACCGAGCAATCCTGAGCCCCGATGCCGAATCCCTGCTGAAGTACCGAGAGTCGAACTCTCGATACCGAAGTTGTGAAACCCTAGCTTGGATCATCGTTCGAGGATCGAATTGCCCATTACCATTTCCTGACTCGAGGATTCCTTAACGATCCAAGTACTTTGCTTTGATCCCCGGTCCTTCTAACTTCATTTCTTACCTCTTTGGAGTGACCGGGTTAATTTGGTTATTTCATTTTGCATACGCTTTTGCTTATATAGTTGGCTTAATCTTTAAAATTCATTTGATTTTTAATGTGTTTAATTTGGTAAAGTATCCATTCTTAGCTTGTTTAATTTATTTGCTTACTTGTATTAAATTTGTTAATACATTAAATAGTGCTAACATAATTTAACAATACGATTAACAATTTCGTTATTGTTATAATCCAAGCACTTACATATATATAATTATAATTGTCAATATTACATCCATATTTTATTTTTTATTTTTCTTTCAATGCTTTACTAGTATTCTATTTTTTTTCTTTTCTTTTAGTATTAGTTCAATGTTCCTTTACTAACATTAGTTTAATGTTCCTTTACTAGAATTTTATTTTTTTTTCTTTTCTTTTTCCTTTTATTATTAGCTTTATTTTTCTTGTAATGTTCTATTTTTCGAGATGAGAAGTGATCCTCGCGGCGCTGTAGAAGGACCTCCCGTTCCTCCACTACGTCTGGGATAAAAAATCTCTTCATAGCTAGCCATCGCAAATGGTGGTTCATCGAATAGTACGTCTCGGGGTCAAACACCTCTGGCATCCTAGGCACGTCTCTAACCTCAAGTGTCTCTTCACTTGCGTTGCCACAATCACCAACACCTGCGGCCACCTCAGCCGTGACCACCTCGTCACCATCGGCCCTGTTGCTGTCGCCCACGCTCACTGTGCCACCACCGACCGGTGCCGCACTACCATCACATCCAACACTCGCACCACCTCATCCATTGGAACAGCCACCTTCCTCTTCGACAAACCCAAAACCAACGCCCACCAATACCGAAAACAAAATTGAGGTTAGCGAGATGAGAAACATCGTAGTTGAGAGACAAGAGTATGAGAGAGATGAGAGTACAAGAGAGTATGGGAGAGTCGAGAAAGAGACGAGGGAGAGAGAGACGAGAGTCATAGGAGAGAGTTTGAGTTCGTGCGAATGATTATTTCAAACTAGACCGAACCTTATGTTTTGTCATCGACCTCACGGCCGCGAGGTCCGAATCTTTTAAATATGATGGTCGCAACAACTTGATCCAAGCCACAACTTTTGATTCTAACGGCCACAACATTTATTCAAAAGTTTCTCACGATCTTGAATTTTATGTTCAGGCCGCCACATCCTTAGGACACAATAGTGAAGGCCGCCACTTCCAAAAGTAACGGTCGCCATGTTTTTGTGCCCGCACCTTTATGGACCTTTGAGCTACCCTCATGTGGGTCATGGACGAATCAAAGACTCTTTTTAGCCCTTCTTTATGCCCCTTTGAAAATTTCGATCCTTGTCATGACTTAAAAATAATAAGTTCTCCTTCGGTCCTTATCAAGCTCTAAAACTGATAAGTTTACATCCCCGATCCTTACATGACCTAAAACTGTCTCTACATGACCTTAAAATGCCCCTTTACCTTTTCGATCCTGTCACGCCCCAACATCAGGGTCACGCGAAAGCCCACCTAAAGACAGTTTAAGAAAATAAGATTTGCAGTTGGAAAACCCTCAACTGGAAAATATACATCATTTGGATAAAAATCCCAACAGTTCAACTCTCATAAACTGAAAACATGCATCTCATACATGAATAAGCATATCGCCCAAAGGCGTACAAAATCAGCCATCACAGGCATTACATGTAAAAGTACATGCACAAACAAAAGAAAAAATTACAGCAAGTCTTCCATCACTTCTGCAACTAGGTCAACTCCACATGCTCACCTGAAAAGGTTTTACAGTAAAATCCCACACCGTGAGATAAAGTCCAATAGGAAAAGACAATAAAGCTGTACAACAGGCTATGCAATTATAAGCATACAAACTCCACTACAGGAGCCCAAAAAGGATTTTCTATCTCAAAATCACAAGTTTTCATCCTTCAAACTATGCATATTAACCTAACAGATATCATGCCACAGTTAAGAAAAAGTAGTAATAAAACAGTATGCTCCACTTAGGTCACACAGCCGAGGAGAAAGATGTAAATGAAATCCTATGTACCGACTCTGTCACACAGACAACGGTAACAACCATAGACTCCTGCCCATTACCCTAGACTCACGTCACACAGACTGGCTTGGTAATGACAAGTTCTATACGGAGTTACAACAGTAACGCCATTAACGGAGGCAACCGACTCAATTTACGGGGATTAACTCGAGGGTTCAGAGCACCCACACATCGCCATTCACGGAGGCAACCGACTCAATTTACGGGAATTAACCTGAAGGTACAGAGCACCTACGCTGCGCACGTTTCTGGACTTTCACCGAGGAGCACTACAGGCCCACATGCAACCACACACACTATGTCACAGTACATCTATGGATAACATTCAAAAACCCACAAAGCATTTATACAACACATGTATAAAATGATCCAATCCATTAACCATGGAGATCAAAAACTATTTCCAGCAAAAGGTTTGAGAGTTGAGACTCAACCCCGCAGGTTAGCTCCAAACCTTCAAAAAGCACGTTTTTTACCACTTTCTCAAAACACCTCGTTTTCAAATCTCCTTTTTAAAACTACGATTATCAACATACCCATATCATGAAATAAACCGAGAAAGGCGTAAAAATCCACTTTTACCCAAAAACCAAGGTTTAAACATGAAAACAGCATTTGATGTATTTTTTACCCGGTGAAAATACGTATAATTATACAAAACACCCTTATACAGCAGTAGAGTCTAGAATTCTACCTCGAAGAGTCAAGAACTCGACGTCTCAAAATTAAACGGCGTCAGAACGAGAATTCGTCCGGATGGATACGAAGCCCTCGGCCCCGATAACAAGGATCCACAAAGGATCGGACTCAAAACCAAGCCCCGGGCCCTCAAAACTAGAGAGAAGGTAGAGAGAAGGGGTTTCTTAGCCTGAAAGAAAGGTTTTTATCTCAAAAAATTTGCTATTGCCCTATTTATAGAAAACCAAAAATAACACTGTTCAGTCGACCGAACCATCAAGTTCAGTCGACTGAACCGAGCCCCTCAGTTGACTGAACCCCAGAACAGTGTGCTTTCCGACATTTTCAAGCCAAAAATAGGTTTCTAACGTCCAAACAAGCCTCAACCAAACCCTGAAAAGCGTATAACACATTTATACATGCTGTACTACAACTATAAAGTATAAACCATGCATCGATGCTATTCATATACTAAAGGAAACACATCAAATATATAAATAACATAAAGATAAGGGTCAGGGTCTCTCAGATCCTTTTCATGACCTTAAACTGACTTATCAGTTCTCACATGACCTAAAAATTGCCCCTATAAGAATCAGGTCCTCCTCATGACCTTAAACTGACCTTTCGGTTCCTTCATGACCTAAAATTGATCACTGTTCGGTTCTCTTCATGTCCTTAAACTGACCATTCGGTCCCTTTATGACCTAAAAATTGACCGCTATTCGATCCATGTCATGACCTTAAATTAACCCATCGGTCTTCCTCATGACCTTAAACTAACTCGTCGGTCCTTTCACGACCTAAAATTGATCTCTGATTCTTCGGTCCGTATTGTGACCTTAAACTTTCTTACATTGTACCTGTTTACATCTTACGGTACCTGTCATGCATTATGATTAGCTTATTTGCATCATATGCATTGCCCCGTGAACTATAATCGGTATGATCCCTTACAGTAAAGGTACGTAGGAAGCTCGATGAAAATTTGGGTTTGACCAAGCTTTGCTGCATATTTTGTTTGTGCTTAAGATTAGGGGCTTGTTCAAATCGATTTGTCTCTAGAGCTTTGACATTTACATGCACCACGAATTGTTACAAGCTCTGTCAAAGAAGGACAACTGTAGACACCCTAATCTGACCAATCCAAATCTTAGGCACCTGTCTCGAATGTGCTTTAATGATGAAAGTATGAGAATTATGCTTAAAGGTACTCCCAAGCAAGCAGAATCACGAATGTGGCTCAAAATCTAAAAAAACCACCAAACAACATCCAGGTCGTGACTTTTATGTCACGGCCGTGACTGCCTTTGTCACGGCCGCATCTTTTTATCGTAGCCGCAACTTTTGAAAGTCGCAGCTATCTTTTTCATCACTATAAAGGTAGCGGCCATCACTAATACCACTTTTTAGACAGATGGCAGCATCCCAGATAGGGTCTATGTTGCTCGCCTTGCCTATAAATAGGCAGCGTTTCCAAGAAGAACAAAGAAGAGGAAGAAATTAAAGGTCCAAACTCTGCCCAAATACTTTTCCACCCGATATTCTCCTATCCATTTCATACTTTTTGAGCCTTATTTGTGTTCTTGCTTGCATTGAAGGGGTTCTCAGAGCTCGTATTGGCTTGAAAATAGCCTATTCTCACCCCTAAGAGGCCATTTGAGGTGGATATTCACACAAGGTAATCTTAGGAATCACGACTCTTCTATAAACCCTCATTTTCTTCTCCTGAGGGTGTCGTGGATAAGGTTTCCATTGTTTTTATTATCTATTTATCACTCATTTCAATCTAAGCATTGTTCATTCAAGTTTTCATTATCAACAGTATATTCGTAGCTCTTTGTTTCACGTGTTTACAGTCGTTTTTTACTTTTTTTCGACGCTCACAAGCACACTTAGCACTTCAAAAATTTCTTAAGGTTCTGGAACATGACAGTCGCAACCTTCTAATGTCACGGCTGTATGTTTTGTTAAATCTATAGTCACGATCGTGACCTTTATACACATGGTCGGTATATTTTTGCCTTATGTACTCACAGCCGCAACATTCTATTGCTACAGATGCGACATCTGTGTAGAGGCTAAAAATATGAAAACTCCTTTTAAAACTCTCTGATATTCATTTATTTCAAGGTTTTTCAAGGTTTTTCTTCTTGTTCCTCATTCTATCTCGCATTTCTCTTTTCTGTGCTTCAGTTTATGTTTTGTTGGAGAATGAATGGTAGATCTGGCCTAGATCAAGTGGGTTATGGTTTCCATTATGTACACCTCTCTTTCTATATGCTCTGTAGTTATAAAAATATGATGGCCGCGACCTTTCTATGTTACGGCTGCGTGTATTGTTAAACCTATAATAACGGCCGTGAGCTTTGTACACTTAGCCGACACTTTTTCTGCCTTTAGTTCTCACAGCTGCAACATTATGTTATCACGACCGTGATTTTCTTATAAGGTTAAAAACATGAAAATCGTTATAAAAACTTTATGTTATCCTTTTATCTTTAAAGTCTTTCTTCCCTTTATTTTGTTTTGCATATTCTGTATCAAAGTTCATGTTCTTGATTGGAAGTGGATGGTAGATCTAGCTTAGAACGAATGGGTTATGGTCTCTGTCCTGTATATCCTATTTGTTTAAGCCTATTTTATGCCATGCGCAATGTTTATGCCTTGTTTGGACCCCTTAAAACCATGGCCGCAACTTTTATTTGTCACGGTTGTAAGATTTTTTATTTTCTTCTTCGCGGTAACCTTATATTTATCATGGCCGCATGTTTTGTGACATATTTGGTCACGGCCGCAACATCGGTTGCTATGGCAGTGAGTTTTTATGTATATCCTGTAGCTTAAAATAATATTTAAGTTTTTTTTGTTTGTTCTATACAGCCTATTCATGGCATGTTAGGGGCAAAAATATTATTGTATAACACTTAGGCTTTTATTTGTTTATCTTAGTTTTTATTCGTATACTTTTTACTTTGTTTTACTCAAATGGTACGTGTGACATATCTAAAAATAATAACTAAGTCGAATGACCCTATGATCGTAGTTCTATTTTGTTTCTCTGATTGCTTTTGTTTGAATTCTTTTTAACCTCCCGTTCATTAAATATTACCTTTAAAAAGTTTACAACAAGAACCAATATTGACAAAGTAGAGGCCAACCTCACGGTTGGGCAAAAAGGGTGCCTAATACATTTCCTTTTTGTACCTTAGCCTCCGAACCCTCGTTTTCTCTAATTACGCTTTTTTTTAAAAAGACCCGCAGCCTTATTTTTCTTTTCTTTTTAATTTTTCTCAAAAATCAAGTGACGACTCTATTTTTTAAAAAAAGATGCTCAGATATCTTATATTTTCTTGTTTTAAAAAGAAAAGAATGTTTTACCTGAAATCTTCGAAGTAGATGAATTTTCAACATACCCTAATCCAGTTCGGTCTGACGCCACTTTTGGAACACTCAAAATTTCTTCCAAACTTTGGGATCCTGCATTTATTTTCTCAAGAGTGGTATTAGCAACAAGCAGTTCAGATTCTAACTTTTTGATTCTTGTCTCACACGAGGTTTTTGAATTTATTGAGTTTTGTAATTTCACTTTTAATTCTAAAATTTTGGATTTAAGGGAATCACAATATTCAATAAGTTCATTCCTCTATTTGTCAAAACTGACCAATTTTTCAGACATTTTGGATTTAAAAATTTTCAATTGAGAAACAAGAGCTTGAGACTCGTTCAATTCTGATTTGAGGCATTTATTCTCCTTTTCAAAGATTTTAATCTTTAGTGATAGTTTAGTGATAACTTTTGTCATTTTGTAACTTTCTTTGTGTAGTTTATCATAAGCCCACCGAAAATTTTTGTCACTACCATCGTCTGAATCTGAACCTTATCCTGAATCTAAATCCTCTTTTTCGGAATCACTATGAGAAACACTTGATTTTTTGTCAGAGCATTCAGATTTAGATGAGCCAGTACATGCAATGAAGGTAACAATTCTACACTCTTCATTTTCTGGCTCAGATTTTGTTTCATTATTACTTGACTCATGATCATCTAAGTGAAGGAAATTTTTTTTTCTTTTTCTTTTTATTTGGATAATCCTGAGCAATATAACCATATCCCTGACATTCAAAGTACTGTATCGTCTGATTTTGATTTTTTGAAAAAAATTTCTCATTTTTAGCAGCATTCTTATTTTTGTCACCAGTTTTTTCGGACTTGTCATTGAAGTTAGATTTTTTATTTAAAATTTAAATTTTTTTAAAAAATAAAATTCATAACTTTAGGGTCAAAGTCCATCTCATCATCAGTAGATCCTATATCAACTTTTGAAGTTTTCAAAGCCATGTCTTTTGATTTTTTAGGTTGACGTAGAGTTTACTCATAAGTTTGAAGGTTTCCAACCAACTATTCCACTTTAAAAAGATCAATATTTTTACTTTCTTCAGTAGCGGCGAATTTTGGTTGAAATTTTTCAGGTATCGACCGTAAAAAATTTTGAACAATACGAGATTTCAAAATTTTTTCTCCCAGTATAAAACAAGAATTTTTAATATCACTCAATTTTGCATAAAATTCATCAAATGTCTCAATTTCTTTCATTCGTAAAGTTTCAAAACTGGTAATGAGCCTTTAAAGTTTTGAAATTTTTACAATTGTAGTACTTTCATAAATGACTTCAAGGATATTCCACGCTTCTTTAAAAATTTTACACGTGCAAATTCATCGAAATTCTTTCAGCGTGACACCACTAAAGATGGCATTAATAGCTTTACTATTCCAGCTTATATTTTCATAATCTTTTTTATCCAATTGTTCGGTTGGTTTTAAAATAAAATCGTCCCCAGACTTGACAGTGGGTCAGGTGTAGCCATTAACAGCTGAAATCCAAACCATTTCATCGATGAATTTTAAAAAAGCCTGCATCCGAGCTTTCTAATAAAGGTAGTTCCCTCCATCTAACATGGGTGGTCTAATGTTTGAGTTTTTTCTCTTGAAAATTCAATGATTAAGATTGACTAGGACTATTTTTCCAAAAAATCTTTTATTTTTGAAAAAAATAAACCCGTTCTGATACCAATTGAAAAAATTATTTATATATTTTTTAATAAAACCAATTAAAAAATTATTTTTTTATGTTTTAAATTAATTTATGTCATGAAATGCGAGAAGTAAAGAATCAAATATCCAAATTCAACACTTTTTACATGAAAAATCCAACTTGAGTAAAAAGCTATGGAACTAATCCTAATTCAGGTAAATCAAGTACTAACTAATTGAATAGTTACAAGACACCCACTTACAGATTTTGATCGAATTCTCAATCCAAATGCCTTAAGCTATCTTGCTTAATCCACGTGCATCGTTCTCCGTTTGATTACCGCAGCAACGAATTCTCGAAACTTCACAAGTATTGAATTCTCAATACTTTCACACCAGTAGAATCATCCGTCAGTAAACTTAGAATGCCTTCTAAGTTGAACACGAACAATCTCGAAATTCTTGGAACTCGAAAAGATCTTCTGATCTGTTTTAGAATTTTTAATTATTGAAGTACAAAAGTTAATATTCGTGGCTAGCCGATGATCCTTTACATAGGCCTTAAAATTAGGCAATTGAAGTTTTAATTGAATTAAAACTGTCTGGGATCCGCCCGAGCACACTTGGGACCGCTCGAGCGGTTATGTGCCAAACTGCTTTCTATTCTTGCCCGAACCTATTTATTTGACTTGTACTCTTGACTTCTTGTGTTGTACTTCAATTTTCCAGCCTGAATAATATTCTGATAAAAGACTCCTAATCCAATTAAGACTTACAACTCAATTAAATGACTTAAGCAAATCAAATAACTTTGGAGTTCTATAGTCATCCAAGTATAAGAGTTCTAAACCAACTAGGAGTTTTACAGTATTTGTACAACTTGGATTGCTACAAAAATACATAAAATTTAATATAATTAATATTATAAATAAATTCCTAACACGTATATATATATATATATATATATGTGTGTGTGTGTGTGTGTGTGTGTGTGTGTGTGTGTATAGGAGAGAAATAATAATCTTTTCTCTATTTTTTATCTAAACAAGATGGGAAAAAACATACATCTCTCTTATTTTCTTTATTTTATTACTTGAGTAATTTTTATTTTCTTTTTTCTCCTTATTTTTCAAACGGACTGTAAGAGATAACTCTATTTCTTCATTTCTTTTGATTTTTTCCTCTTTAATTAGTTATTCAAATAAGTAATTGGTGTGATAATACAATTATTTCTTCTTTTTTTTTCCTTTCGAAATCAACCAATCCAAATGAATTCCAAATAAAGATGCTAAATTTTAACTTTAACATGAACCAAACAAGCCCAAGAAAAACAATTATTTAGCAAAGAAAAAATGCTACAATTCAAAGTACTTAAATTCGTAAATGAGAGAGAGAGAGAGAGAGAGAAATATGTTACTAGTGGATTGAGCAATAGAAAATAAGGAGAGAATGAGAAGAGAAGTCCATTGAAACTTGATGGAAGCCAATTGAAGTTTGGTGAAAGCCATTAGTGTTGTGAGAAACACTGAGAATATGCAAAAATATATGATATATAGTGAATTGAATTATATGGTGCCATTCTCTTTATATCGACCCTATTAACTATGGTAATGCAAAATTTTTCTTAATTCAAATCTCATGAACTGTGGTATGTTGACTAATTTTTTAATTCTATTAATTATGGCAATGCAAAATTTCTCTTGATTTATTCCACAAATTTTGTGATTTTTCTAAATGAAATATATATATGACAATGAGAATCTATAAATCTATATATACATATATTAAATAAAAAGGAGTTTTCAGTAGGAGAGTTTTTAGAGCATCACGTAGCAAATCTTAAAAATTTCTCATTTTTAAATTTTCTTTTATTTTTAAAATTAACCAAAGATTCAATAAAAGGACTAATCTAAATATTAAGTGTAAAAAAAAACACTTGATTAATGGTATTTAAAGGAAAATTTTATTCTTAAAAATTTTTAATTTTTAAATTTTAAAATTAACAAAATATTTTATTCGAGTGCCTCATGGCGAATCTTAAAATCTTACATTTTTAGTTTTTTTTTTAAAAAATAACAAAAGATTCTACAAAATGATTAACCTAGGTATTCAGTTTAAAGGAAAAAGAAAAGTAAAAAATACTTAATTAATGGTATTTAAAAGAAAATTTTATTCTTAGAAATCTTTTATTTTTTAAATTTAAAATTTTAAAAATATTTTACAAAGTGAATAATCTAGATAGATATATATATATATTAACGAAAAAGGGGTCTTCGTGAGAGTGAATGTCAGAACTCCAAAACTTAAATTCTAATTTTCTAGAATTTTGAGTTTTAAAAAGTTTAAAAAATTATCCTATTGACTTTCTCGTATTTGTGATTTTTTAAAAAACATTTAAAAGAAATTCTATTAGTTAAAAAATCTCATGATTTATGGGAATAGTTTCCCATTTCTATTAGGTAAAAAATCTCATCATTTATTAAACTAAATTCGATTGGCTAATTCAATCAAAATTAGTGGAATCAGTTACCTTTTTAATATCTAATTTTTTATTGGTTGGCATATTCATGATTTATGAGATTAATTACCTATTTAAAAATATTTTATATGTTAACTCATTCCATAATATGTATGATTATTTGCCTTTTATAAATTAGATTTAAAGATATATTGATAAATTATAAGATAACTCTTTATTTTTTTTAAATTTCAATTTTCAAACATAGATTTCATTAAGTATGAACTCTCAAAAAATTTTAAGAGCAAAACTATAAAGTATTCTATTGGTTAGAATTTATGTTACTTAAAATAATTTTATACACTAGCTCATTCCATATTACGTGTAATTTTTTTTTTATAAATTAGATTTAAAGATATATAAAAAAGTTATTAGATAACTTTTTATTTTTTGAAAACTTAAATTTTTAAACATAGATTTTATTAAGTATGAACTCTTGAAAAAATTTAAAAGCAAAACTATAGAGTGTGTGTGTGTGTGTGAATTGCTAAAAACTAATCTTATAAGAATCATAATCTTTTACTACTAAAAAAGTGTATTTACTTTTCTCAAAAATCATGACTTCAGAATCTTTGTTATTATTAAGACACGAAATGAGAAAAAAAAATGATAAATGAAATGAATAATAAATACAATTAAATAAAATGAGTAAATGTTAGGAGCTTTGCAAATAATTAGCAATTTAGACTTTCTTTAGTGGCACAAGTTTTAAATTTTTTTTGGCACTTTTATATCTTCAAATTAAGAATTTTCATTTTCTTTTGTTTAAAGAATATCATATTGTTTATCTTTTATTTTTGTTTTCAAAAATTATTAATTTGAAAATATTTAAAAAATTTAATTGACCAACACACGCAACTGATTGAAATTAAAATCATTTCAAAAAATGCTATTGATTATCACGCTCCATAAATTTTTCTGTAATTATAACTTTTATTTTGATCTATCCGTGTTATTTAAAATAAGATGAGATTTAATGTGAGATAAGATTTACTTTCTTAATAGAGCTAAAAAAGATAATTTTATATATGGACCGAGGATGCTGGTTATTGATGTTGGTTTGCTCCTCATATGGACCGAGCTGATCAATTGCTATTGATAAAATCGAGCCGACAAAATTAAAGAAGCTCAATTCGGCTTTTTTGGTTTTCCCCAAACAACCAAAGCAGCAAACACAAACAGTAAATCACAAAGGCCTATAACTAGTATTTCATACACTGTAATACCATTATAATTTATACCAATTACCAATTACCAATTACCAAGTACTAGAACATTGGAGGTTGTCAATCGAGTTCTCTCTCGCCATGAGAGTTTTTTCTCTCCCCTCTTGAGGGTATCCTCGAAGGTGGTTGCTTAGTGAATTTCTCGTGTCAGCACTCCAAAACTCAATCGTTCACCGTCTCTACGTGCTATGTTATTGGATCGTTTCTGATAACAGAAGAATGGAAGAAGTTACTAACCTATGCAAAAAGATGAAGCTAACTGATGAAGAGCAGGATGAATTGGCGGCGAGTGCATAGGCAATCCGATTGCCAAATGAGATCACAAAGTCTTGTTTAGTTGGGAGAGTCCTGACCACAAAGTATTTCAATAAAGACGCTTTTCAGACAACGATGATATCGGTATGGAAGCTAGCTCGAAAAGTTACAATCAAGGAGGTGGACAACAACCTGTTTGTTTTCCAGTTTAAACATGTTGCGGATCTGAAAAAGGTTCTCCTATTAGGCCCCTGGAATTTCCATAAATGTTTAGTCATTTTAGACAATTTCGATGGTGTCGCCCAGCCATCTACCATTAAGCTATTGTTTTCGTCCTTCTGATTACATGTTCATGATCTACCTCTCATTAGCATGACGAGGGAAGTGGCCAAGCTTATTGGTGACAAAATAGGGACATTCGAAGATTTGGATAGTGGCGAAGGAGGGCCTTGCTGGGGGAAATTTTTATGGATCAAAGTTAGACTTGATGTGTCTAAGCCGTTGCGGCGAGATATCAAATTGAATCTTCCAACGGCGGGTGCAATGTGGATTTCGTTCACTTATGAAAGGCTCCCTGATTTCTGCTATTGGTGTGGCTGTCTTGGCCATGTTTTCAAAGCTTGCGGTGACTGGGCAGAGGCAGGATGTAGCCGAGATATTGACTCTTTTCAGTATGGTGTCTGGTTATGTGCGGTAAAGGATAATGGCGGCTTCCGAAGTGCTAGGACGGTGGGACGGAATAAAGGTGAAACACAGGATCAAACCTCGGGGTCTTCTTCCCCGGTTGATTCGACTCATATCGGAGGAGAGGTGGGAGCACACCGGATACAGGATCCCGGCCAGTCGTCAGTCAAAATGGTGAGGTCGAAAAAGGGAATTCAATCCCTGGCTCCGGTTTACCAGGCGGGATTTACGCAGCAAAATATGGCTATCCCCCTCCACCCCCCAGAAACGCAATCTGTGGGTGAGGCTCTCTTCCACGCGCCAGCTTCACAAGCTGGAATGATGCCGCCAGTCTTGGCCTCCATTGAGCACCAATTAGAAGCCGACGGTCAGTTCTTCTCCCCACAAAATCAGGATAGTGGGGCATTGATTACTGTTCTGCATGGAAACATGGTGTCACCTCATGAGTTGTCCTCAGCCCACCAAATCCCGCCGACCCGATTTGAGAAGGAGGCCAGCTCGGCTTTTGTGGCGGAATTAGGGGCGAATCCAATTTTGATTGGAAAGGAAGGCTCGGCTAAAATCACTGCCATCCCTGATAAGGACAGTCTGTCAAGAACGGAGACTGCTGTCAGCCAAAATAAGTTGGAAGTTTCATTGCCACGTTTTAAGGAAGGAGCGAAGATGCCGCCTCCAATTCCATGCAATACTGGGGAAGGGTTGCCCATGGAAATTAATGCTGACGCGGAAATGGGGAATACTGGAGCGGACTGGATCAATTATCCCAATATGGAATCTGCGGTCGTTGAGGTAATTTCCAGTCAGAATAATAAATCTTTTATGAATATGGAAGGAAATGCGGATGGTGCCCAAATCTCAGTTGGTCAGAATTCAAAAATATCATTACGTAAGAGGAAATCTTGGGCAAGGAAGTTTCGTCATGCCATAGTCTCTGGCCCTCCACAATGTCTACAATTAAAACGTTCTCTTGAGGCTTTCGATAATACTGAATTACTGACCGTATCAAAGAGGACCAGACGCAGCAGAGGACACTTTGGCGGTCCATGGCTCACATACCTATCCCCAAACGGCGGTGGCTACAGAGCAGCCCTGCCGATCATCGTGTGACTCTTAAGTTAGAGCGTTCGAGGGCTTGGGAACCTTTGTTCTGTTCGTCCTCTTCACAACCTAGTGAAGAATCAAGTTCCTGATATAATTTTTCTTATAGAGACAAAACTGGAGGATTTTCAGGCAGATCGGCTCTGGCGGCGATTACAGTTCACAAATGGATTCCATGTTAATAGGAGGAGTCTGGGCAGAGGCCTCTCACTGCTCTGGAAAGACACCATCACAGTTACAATCAAATCTTTCTCTTCCTATCACATTAATTGCGTGGTTTGCAATCCGAATGGTACCTCCCTAAGACGTATTACTGGCTACTATGGGCACCCAGAAGCACAGGAGCGGGTTCACTCGTGGACTCTTCTGCGCAGGTTAGTAGAGTTCTCATCTCTACCGTGGCTGATCATTGGAGATTTTAATAAAGTGATGTATTCTGAAGAAAAAGAGGGTGGAATTCCTAAATCCGAGAAGCACATGGAGGAGTTTTGCAAAACCATCAATGATTGCCTTCTTAAAGATGTGGGCTTTACCGGACCAATGTTCACATGGTGCAATAGACGAACATGCAAAGAGTGTGTATGGGAAAGACTTGACAGAGCTTTATGCACGAGGGACTGGAGCAATTTGTTTCCATCTTACAAGCTCTTTCATCTCACTTCCTCAGTGTCGGACCATCGTCCGATCATCCTTAAGCCTATACAGCGTTTTTCGGGTTGGCTGGGGAAGCGAACACGGTTTCATTTTGAAGCACTATGGACAACCGACAGGGTGAGCAGATCTATTGTCCAACAAGCCTGGACGGGGGTATCTTTTGGTGATCCAATCAGTAATGTTTGTAACCGGATCTAAAGCACGTCGCAAGCTCTCTTGAGTTGGGGGAAGACCACTTTTGGTTCCATGGTGAAGCAGATTAAATGTAAGCAAATAGAGCTAAGTTGGCTTCAGAATAGATCCCATTTATCGGATCTGGTGCAGCATCTTCATGAGCAAGAAAATGATATTAATGATCTTCTTGAGAAGGAGGAAATTTATTAGAGGCAACGATCCCGAGCTGTTTGGCTGACTCAAGGCGACAAAAATACAAAATTTTTTCACTCAAAGGCCAGTCAAAGACGAAGGCGGAATACCATTACTGGCGTGGAAACTCCGACAGGTTTTTCGGTTTCGGACCCTGCTTCCGTTAAACAGATTTTTACCGATTATTTCCATCAGATTTTCTCCACAGACCAAGCTCTGAACACAGATCCAGTGATTTCTCAAGTTAACGAGTGTGTTTCAGAGGCCATGAAGTTCGATCTTGATCGACCTTTCACGACGGAGGAAGTGGTTTTTGCACTAAATTAGATGCATCCGCAGAAGGCCCCTGGACCTGACGGTTTACCAGCCTTGTTCTACCAGTATTACTGGGATATTGTCAGTAAAGATGTTCTCTCTCTCTCTATGTTTAAATTTTCTAAATAATGGAGGCTCACTTGATTCAATCAATACTACTTACTTGGTTCTAATCCCAAATGTGCAAGACCCCAGGAAGGTTTCGGACTATCGCCTGATTAGCCTGTGTAATGTCATATATAAGTTAATCGCAAAATCCATGGCAAACCATCTCAAAAACTTTCTCCCCGACATTATTGACCCAGCGTAAAGTTCTTCTGTCCCTGGAAGGCTGATCACTGATAATGTTATGGTTGCTTTTGAAACGCTACATTCTATGAAAAAGCAACAAGGGTCGAAAGAGAATTTGGCCCTCAAGTTGGATATGAGTAAAACTTATGATAGGGTTGAGTGAATTTTTCTCGAACGGATTATGAAAAAGATGGGTTTTAGCTCTTCTTGGGTGCGCAAAATTATGGCCTGCCTATCTTCAGTCTCATTCTCTGTGCTCATCAATGGAGAACCAGTCGGGTATATCAAGCCGTCCAGAGGCCTACGACAAGGGGATCCCTTATCTCCCTATCTGTTTCTTCTATGTTCTAAAGGTTTGTCGAGTCTCCTATCTAAAGCATCACATGATGGGACCTTGCATGGCATTAAGGCAGCACGTCATAGTCCTTCAATTTCTCATCTTTTCTTTGTGGATGATAGCTTGCTCTTTTCTAGAGCAATAGTTGATAAGGCCCAACGTCTTAAGGACTTCCTGTCCTGTTATGAACAAGCATCCGGCTAACATATCAACTATGAGAAATTCTCGATTGTGTTCAGTCCAAACTTGCCAGACGTCACGAACGATATGATCAAACAAGTGCTGAGTGTCTCAAGTGTACAATACGATGATAAGTATCTGTGGCTCCAAACGCTTATTGGCAGGGACAAAAGGAGGGTGTTTCGTTCCATTCGTGAATGTGTGTGGAAGAAGCTTCAAGGCTGGAAGGAGAAGCTTCTCTCTAAGGCTGGCAAGGAAGTGCTTATTAAGGCAGTCGCACAAGCTATTCCCACATATACAATGAGTTGCTTCAAACTTC
>JAULJZ010198894.1:0-19940 GCA_032270985.1 Heliamphora pulchella
ATTCCTCCCTGAAATGGAGAAACCCTTTCTTGGAATCTTGCATGCTAACACAAGCAAGGATATCAACGATATACTTTGCTTGTGATAAGTTCAATATCCTTTGTTTCCGATCTCGAATAAACTTGATCCAAAAAATGTGACTGTCTTCTTCCAAGTCCTTTATATCGAACTGCTTAGATAACCATACTTTTCGACGAGCAAAATATCGTTTACATAAAGTATTAAAAAAATCACCATGCTTCCGTCACACTTCTTATACACACAGGACTCATCCGGACTATGATTAAAGCCATAAGACTTAATGGCTTGATCAAATTGAGTATTCCAAAACCTCGATGCATGCTTTAGTCCATAAATGAATCTCTTAAGCTTACACAACATGTGTTTCTGACCCTTTGCAATTAATTTGTCTGGTTGTATCATATAGATACACTCGTCATGTCTTCTGTTAAAGAAAGCTGTCTTTACATCTATTTGCTAGATTTTGTAATCGAAATGACCAGCAATGGATAAGAGAATTCGGATAAACTTAAGCGTGGCTACTAGCAAAAAAGTTTTCTTATAATCGATCCCTTCTTTATGAGTGAACCCTTTGGTAACAAGTCTAGATTTGAAGGTTTCAATCTTCCCGTCTGCTCCTCTCTTTCTCTTGTAGATCCACTTGCATCCAATGAGTTTTATCCTTTCGGGTGTTCTACATGTTCTCAAACCTAATTGAAATATATAAATTCTATCTCTGAATTCATAGCCCTTTGCCAAAGGTCTGCATCTTTGTCCTAAAGTGCTTCATTATAATTACAGGGCTCGATATCTAGTTTTTACAGGAGTCTTGTCAAAAGACTCTCCTAAGAACATATACCGATTAGGTTTATGAACAACCCTCCCACTACGACGAGACAATACCTGTGTCTGTGTACCAGCAGTAACTTGTTGTGCAGAATTTGAACCTCGTGCATCAGCACCCTATTTTTGATTTGTGTAGATGGTTATATGATTCGAACATATGACTTGAATGGGAGATTCGGGTGGATAGCTCAAATGATTGACCTAAACCGGGTAAATAATAGTGGACGAGTCAATTGAGTAGCCGAATAAAGTAATGACCGAGTGACTCGGTAACCGAGCAGACGAGGGGTTGAGTAGCTCGATTAATCGAGTGAATCAAAGGGTAAGCTGTTCGAGCAACAGGTGACGAGCCTAGATCAAAGGTCGAATGGCTGAGCATGTTTAAGTAGCTCAATGGATAAGGAGTACCGATGTGAGAAGGTATCTATAAACCCAAGCTATATGGTAGAGAAGCCTCTAGAGTGTATTTTTTCTGGTGAATACTTCAAAGAACTTTATTTGCTCTATATGGTTAAAGAAGTTGAGCTATTGAAATCCCAGTAGCTTGGGTGATCCGAGCTACTCTACTCGAACTACTCAATTCGAGCTACTTAGACCGTGAATAGCTCGACTATCACAAAACAAGTCTGAAATAGGCAGTCATTGAAGAACACCAAGGTACCAACAAGATGTTTTTCATTTAAGTGATTTAAGTCACCGGCGAACCAAGATGCTGGGCCCCTCGACGGCTCGATTGAGTTAATGCTATTATTTAAACACCCTAAGACGCATATTTTCCCATAGCACCGACCATGACAGCGTAGCCCTGACTATGGATAAAAGTATTCCACAACACAGACTGTAAGGCATAACACAGACTATGATAGTAGCTCTGACTACTTGGTTATATTTCCATGACACATACCATGAAGACATCACATACTGTATTATTATCATTACGCGGGTCATGAAGACAGCATAGGCTGTGTAGCTCTGACTACCTAATCTCAGTGACATAACACAGATTATGTAGCTCAGCACAGACTGAATGAAGGCAAGCATATATAACACAGGCGATCTGTGAGACCCCGACCCATTCCTTTTTGAAATGTTTTAAGTGTTGATGGAATTGGAATTACCTTTTGACCTCGGTGATGTTTTAAAGACATATTTGGTTTGGTTCGGGGCTATAAAACATGTTCTGTCATCGAAAACAGTTTGAGAAAAATTTCAGTGAGGATTCAGTCGACTGAGGGGGTGAGTTTAGTCAACTGAGTGGGCTTTTTGGTAGTTCAGTTGATTGACTTGGAGAGTCCAGTCGACTGACCTGTCTCGGTGGAAAGTTTTTAATTTTTCAAAAACTTTTCAGTCGACTGACCATGAAGGTTCAGTCTACTAACCTGGGTTTTTTTTGGCATTTTTCTATAAATATCAGGCGTGGAGATATTTTGAGATATTTTCTTTTTCAGATCTGGTTTCTCTTACATGAAACCTCTGCCTTCTCTCTAGATTTTGATGGGCTCGGGGCTCGATTTTCATGATTGGACAGCAGATCCTTAGTTTGGTGCCGGGGGCTTCACATCTATCCGAACAGAATTGCATTTTATCGAGGTTCAATTTTTGAGATGTCGAGCTTTTGGCTCAACGAGATAGAATCCTAGACTGTATAATTGTTAAAGGGTGCTACATGTAATCATATGTTATTTCATCGGGTAGAAATTGCTTTAAATGTTGTATTTTCATGTTTAAACCACGTTGTTTGGATAGAAAGCATATTTTTCACTTTTGATTGGTTTATTACGTGATATGAGCTGGTGGATGTTCATGGTTTTCAAAAAGGTAGTTTTTAAACTGGAGGATTTGTGAAAATCATGAGAAAACGTGTTTTAGAGGTTTGGAGCTAACCCTCGAGATTGAGTCTCAACTTTTAAATATTTTAATGAAAACGATGGAATATTTTGAAATGTTTTGCTTGATCTCCATCTTGATGGATGGATCTTTATACATGTTGATGTATAATTGTGAAAATATTTTCATAGTTGAACTACGTAATGGTTTTGAAATGGTTCCTATAGATGTACCACAGCAGTGTTTGAGTTTAGGTGCTTCTTTTCTCGATCGTGGCAATCCGTAAAGAGCAATCGGGTGCTTCTTCCCTCAGTTTTAGCCCGTAAAGAGCCGGCTGTCCCCGTGTGTGGCTACGTTGTTGTAATTCCGTATAGAACTTGTCATTACCTAGCAGGCCTTAAGTGGTTCAAGGATAGGTAATGGGCATGAGTCTATAGTTATTGCATTTGTCTTGAATTGACAGAGTCGGTACATAGGATTTGTTTTTTCATATTCTCCTCGGTGGTGTGGCCAGAGTGGAGCATACTATTTTATTACTGCTTATCGTTTTATTTTCCTCAATTATGTGTTCCGAGTGAAAAATAACATTTTGTTCTTAGTTGTGTGAACCAGGTGGAGAATTAGGTTTTTGATTACTATTTTTCTTTTAACTGTGAATGTTATTTGCATTGTCGATATGCATGATTTTACGAAAAGCGTAGAGTTTTATAAAGTAAAACCAATTTGAGGCTCGTGTTGGCCTGATGGAAAAATTTGAGATTTTCAGGATGGGAAAACCTTTTTAGCTCATGTGGTTGAGTGTTTATGCTTATGATTGCATAGCTTTTATGCTTGATAGCTTTATAGTCTGTTTCTATTAGGTTTCGCCTCATGGTATGAGATTTTTTTGTAAAATTTTTTTAGGTGAACGTGGTCTTGTAGGTTGACCTTGAGGTGCTTGGAGATGGGTGTTGACAAGTTTTTTATTTTGTCTTGATAGGTAGTTTATACCTTTTATATATGTTCCATATTTAGATGTAACATGTTATAAGCATATGTTGTTCTCATAACAAATGTATGTATGATTTATTGCTTTTGAGAGAACCATGGATTGGTTGTTGTTTTTCATAGTTTCTTACTACGTTTTTCGTTGGTTGGTTCAACGGCTTACAAAAAGGGATTTTCAAAAGGTTTTGTTTTATTCAAACTCTTGTACTTCGAGGAAGGTTTTGGAATGGCCTAAGTTTCATAAAAGAAAAGCTTTTCTTTATTCAAACTTATATTTTATTTTAAAGACTTGGCTTTTGGGGCTGTAACCTTAGTCTCTTGGTTAATCCTTTATATCAAATAAACCCTCAGTAGTACATTTTACAAAGGTTTTAGCCTTGTTTGGGCTCTTGAGTTTTCATCCTTTGTGTTGGGGCGATTTTGGTGGTTGTTCGTAGGTTTTTTGCGGGACCCAGAGTTTAGGGCATGACAACTTGCTATCAGAGTTATGAGTTCGAATACCTATGAGCTGTGAAAAGAGGGTACGTTACCTGGTGAGAAAAGATATGTGTGTGTTTAGTTGCCTGTGTTTGGATCATGAGCATGTTAGTTGTTGAGTATGTTGATGCCGTGTATATGTGAGCATGGAGGTTGGACTTTAGGAGTGATTAGTCTTGCCTTCGGGCGTTTGGATTAACAAACTTGGGAGCCAAGTTAGAAACGCATTTTGCGGACGCGTTTTCTAGTAAGGAATCTAAGTAGGTTATCTAAAGTGACACGTCATTCTTGTCGGTTCTCCTCGATATCGGTGTTGTGTCTGCATAATCGTTGTGACTATGCGTTAGCATGATTATGTGGTATGTGGTAAAAATAACATGATAGATCGATCTTAGGTTATCGTGTTTCATGTTTTCTCTATATATAACCTGTACACTCTTCAAGACGACGAGACCATGATTTGGGTCTTGGATGTGCGACTCGGTTGCAGAGGTAAGGTAATGGTTGAGCGTCGATCGCTTGGTATGTTTTGGAACTCGTTAGTGAGTTGGGTTTAGCCGCGTGAGGGTGGCCTCGGTTGGTGAACTGTTAAGTGTTGGCATGAGTAGAGTTTGCTCCGATGCAATTGAAGTGTGGTTAGTGGTATGGTTTTAGTAAATGGCTCCTCTTGTGAGCATGTCACCAGAAGTTGTAGTTGGGTTATGAATGGCCTTGTGAGTAAGGGCGATGGGGTGTCGGAGACCTTGGGAATCAGTTAATGTGACTAGATTAGTGGATAGAATTGTAGATCGTGAAAATCCCTTTCGATTAGGGTTTGGTGTACATGATTTGGCCGTGTGATGGATTAGATATGTCGTGAGCCATGCTATGTCATGAGCCGTGTACTCAAGATGTGGTATAAACGGGGACATAGTGGATGGGAGTGTAAAAATTCGTGCCTGGGTGTATGTAGAGATAGCAGAATGTGAATGGATCTAGAGATATTCCTTGGTAGTCAGTGTAGCATCTAAGAATGTTGTTGAGAGTCTGAGTAGTTCTGATGACCTTGGACGTTGTCTACCTCCTTAAGGTTTAAGAATTGAGTTTCGAGTGAGTAAGCTCGAGGATATGGAGACGAGTATGAGTTACAGATATGCTGGGAAGAGCATGGGTCGCGACTGTGTTGGAATGTGTAAGGGTTCAGGTTATGATTCCAACATGCGACGAGTAGCAGTTCTGTGGGAGTCCTACCAGAATTCAGGTGTATGATCTGGTCGTTACCCTAGTGATCAGGAGTTTATGTTTGGGAATCATGCTGGGTGCATGAGGTTCGAAAGGATCATCGACGGGTTCGACTGTGTAGTTGGTTTAATGCTGAGACAGCGTGTTCTGCGTGTGATATGTCTTGAGATTGTTTGTGTTCGACCATAGGTTCTGAGGTAGGTATGCTGTTTGCCCATGGGAACGAGTGTGGAGTAATAAGGTTCAGTAATGTACTGTGTGATTTGGTTAGCTTGGGGCAATAGATGAGACATCGTGGGTTACGATGCTTGTGATCGATGTATGCTTTGAGAGCGGAAGTGAGGAAGGTATCTGCATGGTTAAGGGAGTTATTAGTAACTCTGGATGAGAGGTCTCAGGATTGGGTTCCCTTTGTTTGATGCCGTGCGCTTTCTATGTGAGTTGCGTGGGAAGTGGCTCGAGGTCGTGACGTGGCTGTGGTTTGCTTATCAAGAGTTAGGTGAGTAAGCGTGACCTGGTAGAGTGAGGTTTTAGAGCTATGGAAATCTCACCGTGTGTCTCCGTGTATGATTGGTAACGAGCTCGTAGTCCTATGGGATATGTTGTACAAGGTCTGAGGATTGATGGTGTTCGTATATGTGCGAATGAGGTATAAGAGTTGAGAGCTCGTTGTAGCTGATGATCCGAGTACCGTGATTGTGATTGACAACAACTGTTTGATCGTGGTCGGTGTGGTTCCAAGGTAAGGTTTACAGGATTCTTTGAGGGCCAAGTGTTGATGAGTACAGGGAGTACGCCGGATACTAGGAGTACATTGAGGTTCGGTCATGGTTTCTTGTTGACCCTTTTCTTTTCTTTGGATGGAGAGAGAATGTTTCTTTGTAAACGGTTGTTTAGTGTGAGTTGTTTCATCTCGGTTGGATAGAGATGCCAGATTCTTGTTTGATTTAGATTTGGTTGTGTTTTGAGATAAATCTCTGTGGATTTTGTATCCGTGTTGAGGTCCTTTGAGTGTGCCTCAGATACTTGCATTGTTGGAATTGTGTGGTTGTAAGATTGATTCTTCATGACTTCGACGCATGATGCATAGATATATGCCAGTTTGGATGTTGAGTATCCGTGTGTATGACTTGGGATCCGATTGTTTCTGCAGTGCAGGGCCGTAAAGAATCGCATGATGGGTTAGTATGACCCTGCAGTGGAAAATCGTAAAAGAGTACGTATGAGTTGGGTAAGCATAGTAGGTCATGGTAACCTAGTTGGAGTATGACTTGTGATGCATGATGGGTGAACCATTTGGGTTGGAGTATGACTTGTGATGCATGATGGGTGAACCATTTGGGTTGGGTGCCCTGTGAGGTTCAGTTGGTGGACTAAGACTGCTTTGCTTGTTCTTGTGGATAAGAGAGTTGGTGTTGATATACAGAGTTCTTTCTGCAGTGATCAGTAGAGAATCCTTAACCGTTGTGTGCGACTTGTTTTGGGTCATACGGATATAGTTGTACCTTTAGCTCTTGGCAGAGTGGAATTTTGTCAGAGTAGTGCAACTGTGATATTTACATGGCGGGTTTCTGATTGATTTTTGTACGTCTGGCTTTTGTTCTGTTTGAGAACTTGGAGCTGTTCAGAGTTTTTAGAGTCAAGGGGTGATCATCGACTATGGTAAACATTATGCTTTGGCGTAACTGTTTGTGTGGATGGTGATCCTGAGAACGTGGTAAGGTATGAGTCAGGAAGGATATGATGTTTGAGAAGCCTTAGTTAGCGTGGTCTGTTCGGACCGACGCGATTGTTGGTTGGGATCAGAAGGGACGTAATGAGTTTTGTGTTGGAGGCAATACTGTCAAGATCATTATTTTTGAAAATAATTTTTGGTAAAAAATTAGTTGGACGGGCAAACGCCAAAACTGGCTCCAAATAAAACTTTTGACGAAAAATAATAAAAAAAAACCCGTGCAACCAAAGTTAATTTAGATGAATACCCCTTGTCGATCTAATCTTCAACTACGACTTGATTTCGAATTGAAGCTCCAGTCAGATCTTCTACTGTATTCCCTTACGCGATCCTCGAACGTAGTGTGGGCTACGATCCTCCAAGAACTTGTACCGGTAGAATTCTGACATATTTAAGTCTTTGAAAGACAAAAATAATATCTCAATAATGATATATAAAATCATCTAAAACTGGTTCAGTCTACCTGCATATATATAGGGCTATAGCAGGAACCCGTGGAGTAATTATGAGTTAGACTTCCAGTGGAACACAGGCAACTACAAGAGGTTTCTGCAATTATGGAAAGACATGTAGCGATTTCTGCAATTTTTATAAAATACTGAATTACAGTTCACACCAATAAAGAATTATAATTGCACCCTGACCCATAATCTCAAGACCTTCTTGCATTGAGCTTCTGTTATTAAATACTTACCATTTCTCCCCACGTTAAGATTCCTGATACCCATCAATTAAATTTAATTACTGACAATTTAATTTAATCGGCATCTTAATATTCTTTAAGTCTTTCTGCTTAACTTATTTGATCACCGAATAATTAAATTCACCTGCAGGGTTTGGCCCGGTCAAAACTTAAAAGCATCCTTAAGGGGGTATCGTCAATCCCAATTTTTTGGGACGTGAATTCCGTCAATAATTAATATTTGTTATATAAATAATACCGCTATCTAACTCACCGGGAATATAGACCCATATAAGATCGCACATCTAATAAATCAAAATAACGAATATTAAATATATGCAAATTAATAATTATTTCGAGATTAAAAGAATAAGCACTATTCATAATTAACTTGGGTATCAATTAATTTATATAGTTAGTAGTCAGTACTAAATTAATAACCCAAAATATCCCGTTCAATACACAAAAGGTGTACTGGTACAAAGAGTCAAAACAATAGACGACGCTATTATTTATTTTCCGTAACTAAGACAGGCCTACTAAAACTCTGTGCCACAGTCGTACCGATGGTATGTCCATTTCCATCTAAACTGTGAACATAAAATTTATATTATGCAAGAATCTAAAATCTGATCTTCTGTGTGTAAGCCGTACTCTACACACCAGATTAAATACTATACAGAATATTGGACATCCATACATATCAAAGAAATGATACACATACATTGCTCATAAAGATTCTCATAAAATGTAAAATTAAATACTAAAAATATGATTTTTAGTATACCAATCATTACATTCTGGATTTGAGAAAATTGCTAAGTGTAAGATGCAAGTCTTGGTTGGTGTCTTGGGTCCGAATATTTTGCTATTATGGACTCAATGGATTGATGTATGTGTTATGAGTTGGAGTTGATGTCGAATGATGATCGTCATGTTTGCTTTGTTGGACGACAGCCATTTGTTTGCCTTGTTGGATGACGGCGATCATGTTTGGTTTGAGGTTGGTCTGTAGCCTTAGTATCAGTGATCTGATGGCGAGGCGTTGAGTTGTGTAGTAATGTGTGATGATGAGCCATTGCACATGAGATTGGATTTGTGTAGGTTATTGGCCACCTTTGAGATGTTCTGTCAGTGTGACATATCTGGTAGAGTGACTCGTTGGGGTCAGGTGACCTTGTAGGTGTGATACCAGATTAGTTTTCGATTATGCGGGACCTTGTCTGGGACAATGGTGTATCACCTAGTGTTTTTTCCACCCTAGAGAATTGTGGTTCGTGATGGAAGGTTGAATCGAGGATGAAGGTTTAAATGGAATGCGTTCTTTGTTATTCCAGGTGAGCTTCTCTCTAAAGTTGAATGTTTGTGTTGTTACTCGTGGATGAGTGTCATATCAGCTTCATGGTGGCATTGTTAGCATCAGCAGGGTAGCGATGGGGTATCAAAGTCGGTGGTCATCTAGTGATCGTCAGAACTTGAGTAAAGTTTGTGCGTGGAACATGTGACTTCTTGTGATCGGTGTCAGAGTTCAACGTCGTGTGTTTGGACTCGTGAAATTAGTCCTTGGTGTGCATGGTGAGATGCGAGTAAGCCAGTTTGTGGCAGTAAGAATGAAGGAGTGGTAGTCTCTATGTTCGGGCATAGAGAGTGTTTCAGATCAAGTTCCATGATGGATGGGTCTTGTGTAATGCATTTGTCGTTGGAGTGGATCGTATTCGGCTAGAGTTATGTTTCGAGGTTTGGCAATGTGAGTCAGATCTTGATCCGATGTTTTTTGGAAGACAGTAGTGTCAGTAGGACTTGCCGTGCGCGTATGGAGATTGATTCTTTAAGGATGTGTATACTTGATATCAGCGTTATGACAACTTTTCGGGTTTCAGTTGCTGTGGTATGCCTACTATTACGCGGTGTTGCTAGGTTTGCATCAGAGGTTGTTGACGATTGATGGGCTGTGTTTGGCTTGAGATTCAGTGTTGAATTTTGGGGACGAAATTCCTTTAAGGTGGGAGAGTTGTGAGACCCTGACCCTTTTTTTTTGGAATGTTTTAAGTGTTAATGGAATTGGAATTACCTTTTGACCTCAGTGATGTTTTAAACACATGTGTAGTTTGGTTTGGGGCTATAAAACATGTTCTGTCATCGAAACTAGTTTGAGAAAAATTCAAGTGAAGATTCAGTCGACTGTAGGGGTGAGTTCAGTCGACTGAGTGGGCTATTTGGTAGTTCTATCGACTGACCTGTGTCGGTGGAAAGTTTTTGGTTTTTCAAAAAATTTTCAGTCGACTGACCATGAAGGTTTAGTCGACTGACCTGGGTATTTTTGGCATTTTTCTATAAATATTAGGCTTGGAGATATTTTGGGATATTTTTTTTTTCAAATCTAGTTCTCTCACATGAAATCTCTGGCTTCTCCCTACATCTTGATGGGTCCGGGGCTTAGTTTTCAGCGATCGGACAGTAGATCCTTGGTTTTGGTGTTAAGAGCTTCACATCTATCTAGACAGAATCGCGTTTCGTCGAGGTTCGGTTTTTGAGGCGTTGAGCTTTTGGCTCAATGAGGTAGGATCTTAGACTGTAGAGTTGTTAAAGGGTGTTACATGTAATCATATGCCGTTTCACCAGGTAGAAACTACTTTAAATGTTGTATTTTCATGTTTAAACCATGTTGTTTGGATAGAAAGCATATTTTTCGCTTTTGATTGGTTTATTATGTGATATGAGCTGGTGGATGTTTATGGGTTTTAAAAATGTGATTTTTAAACAGGAGGTTTTGTGAAAATCGTGAGAAAACGTGTTTTGGAGGTTTGGAGCTAACCCTCGGTGTTGAGTCTCACCTTTTAAACGTTTTAATGGAAACGATGGAATAATTTGAAATGTTTTGCTTAATTTTCATGTTGATGGATGGATCTTTATACACGTTGATAGATAATTGTGAAAATATTTTCATAGTTGAGCTACGTAATGGTTTTGAAATAGTTCCTATAGATGTACCGTAGCAGTGCTTGAGTTTGGGTGCTTCTTCCCTCGGTCGTGACAATCCATAAAGAGCAATTCGCTGATTCTTCCCTCGGTTTCAGCCCGTAAAGAGCTGGTTGCCCTCGTGTGTCGCTACGTTGTTGTAACTCCGTATAAAACTTGTCATTACCTAGCAGGTCTTAAGTGGTTCGGGGATAGATAATGGGCAGGAGTCTATAATTGTTGCTATTCTCTTGAGTTGATAGAGTCGGTACATAGGATTCATTTTACCTTATTCTCCTCGGTTGTGTAGCCCGAGTGGAGCATACTGTTTTATTACTGCTTATCGTTTTATTTTCCTCAATTGTGTGTTCTGAGTGGAAAATAACTTTTTGTTCTTAGTTGTGTGAACCGGGTAGAAAATCTGGTTTTTGATTACTAATTTTCCCTTAATTGTGAATGTTATATGCATTGTCGATATGCATTGTTTTATGGAAAGCGTGGGGTTTTATGAAGTAAAATCATTTTGAGGCTTGCGTTGGCCTGATGGAAAAACTTGAAATTTTTAGGATGGAAAAACCTTTTTGGCTCCTATGGTTGAGTCTTTATGCTTATGATTGCATAGTCTACTTTACAGCTTTATAGTCTGATTTTATTGGACTTTGGTTCACGGTGTGGTATTTTGTTGTAAAACTTTTTTTAGGTGAACGTGGTCCTGTAGGTTGACCTTGAGGTGCCTGCAAGTGGCTATTGGCAAGACTTCTATTTTGTCTTGATAGGTAGTTTATACCTTTTATATATGTTTATGTTTGGATGTAACATGTTGTAAGCATATGTTGTTCTCATAGCAGATGTATTATGATTTATTGCTTTCGAGAGAACCATGAGTTGGTTGTTATTTTTCGTAGTTTCTTACTACGTTTTTCGTTGGTTAGTTCAAAGGCTTACAAAAAGGGATTGTCAAAATGTTTATGTTTTATTCAAACTATTGTGCATCGAGGAAGGTTTTGGAATGGTCTAAGCATCATAAAAAAAAGATTTTCTTTATTCAAACTTGTATTTTGTTTTAAAGATTTGGCTTTTGGGGCTGTAACCTTAATCTTTTGGCTAATCCTTTATATCAAATAAACTGTCGGTAGTACGTTTTACAAAGATTTTAGCCTTGTTTGGCCTTTTGGGTTTTCGTCCTTTGTGTTGGGGTGGTTTTGGTGGTTGTTTGTAGGCTTTTGGCGTGACCCAGAGTTTAGGGCGTGACACGATCAATATAGATTCTTCTAAGAATCGAAAGATTATTCCAGAGACAATCAAAAGCAATGGTAGTACAATTCTTCTGCACGGGATGTTGAGAGACATGTGATTTGGTAGCTAAGAAAAAGGATTTGTCAAGCTATTGGGCCTACTCACTCGAGTCGCTCGAGTGACACCCAAGACACCTGACTTGAGTGAGTTGGGTACTTGACCCAAGTGGGTCGGGGTCGGGTACTCACGGGTCATCTGGTGGCTGATCTAGTTGAGTTGGAATAGAACACTGCTTAGTTGATTTTTGGGATAAAATCTCTTGATTTTTCGAGATCACCTTTCATGATCTGTTTAAATCTCTTGAAGAGTCCTATCTGAACCCTAATATAGCTCCTCTGAGTGCTATAAATAGGAGGGATAATCATGCTTTCAGATCAATCAAACTTGATAGCCAGATGAATTGTTTATACTGCCATTATTCCATACTCGATTAGCCTTCTCCTTAACCCAACCTTATCTCTCTCTGTTTTATGCTTTTTTGATTATTTTGCATATTTCACCTTTTCACAATTATTCTCCTGAGATTTGTTCTAAAGGACCCTACAATATTTGGCGATTCCACTGGGGAGGTGAATTTTTGAATGGTCAGTACTCGGAGCGGACTACACATAACACCAAAAGCAGCCATGTCAGAAGGTAATTCCCACAGTAATGAGCATAACGGCATGCCTAGAGCAGAGTAGCAGGATCGCACCAACAATCGTAATGATCTGTTCTTTGGCGCATTGCAAACCATCCAGGATGGTCAGACCAGTATTCTCAACGCAATAGCTGGCCTAACCAATTCCCTTTTAGCTGCGGTAGCTAACGCCAATTGGGCAGATGACCCAGTTGAGAAGATACCAGCGAATGTACCTACAGATCCACAGACAACTCCGGTGGGCCAACATCCGCCCATAAAGCAAATTAGGGCCCAAGCCTAGGCGACTTCGGTAACGATACAAGGATCAACCAACCCAGATCCTTTAATACCAGGAACCCTGGCCCAGTTTGCTACAATCTCTAATGTCCAAGCAATGTTTTGGTAGGAGGGAACGAAGAGACAATTGCCATCATTACTCGATCCGGATATTCAGCCACCCTATCCGCTGTATCTTTTGAGGGTGCCCTACCCAGAAGGATACATCGCCCCAAAATTTATAAAGTTCGATGGAAGGTAGGGAAACGCTAGGGAACATGAAGTCAGGTTCGTCGAAACATTCAGAGCCTATGGAGGTGATCATACGCTACGACTACGGAAGTTTTCCAAGTCCTTGACCGATAGGGCATACAGTTGGTATGTTAATTTGCCACTTGGAACAGTCATCACCTGGGAGGACATGGTTAACAAATTTCACACCAAGTTCTTTCAAGTGCATGAGAAGGTAACAATGCTCACCTTAGTTAGAGAGACACAGAGACTCGGAGATGACCTACTCGAGTACGTGAAAAGGTTTCAAGATCTAGCAGTTGAGTGTCATGATCCAGTCAGTGAAACCCACCTGGAGCAGATGTGTGTTCAAGGAATTTTACGGGAGTACCGCACACATCTTATCAACCTCAACTTGCTCACATTCTCAGCTCTGATTGAAGCAGCTTGAAACCTCCGTAATACCATCAAGCCACCCACTAAGCCACTTCCCTTCCGCAGTGACAAAGCCCAGGCTTCTACAGCTTCTGGCGGACAGAAGAGGGAGAGAGGAAGAGGCAATGATCACAACAAAAGATGGCGAGACAATAATACACCGCCATACCCTTGCAGTATTGAGATGGTAAAGAAATTGGTCAAAGAATGGGTAGCTGAAAAAGAGTTGACGCTCCCGCTAGTGGACACCCTTCCATCCAAAAAAGACAGAGAGGGACCAAACTGCTGTGTCTATCACAGGACCACCTCACATCCTACAGAGAGGTGTTTTGCACTCAAGGGATTTTTAGAAGGAAGATGGCCGAGAGACAGCTGTGGTTCACTGATGAGGAAGATACAGATATCAGAAAAAAAGCCGTTCCCCGAGCTTGACAGAGAAGTAAACATGATGACAAGAGATGACGAAGTGCATGAAGTAGCAGATTACAGAGGTATATAGGATCCAATTGAAATACTACAAGAATCGGCCAAGTTCAAACAATTTTATGACCAACTGGGATTCACGGCAAAGACACAAAAGGAGGCGACCGAGGCAATTATGCGAGTAGCAAAAGCAAATAATTCGAGTTGCACGGCCTCAGAAGGAGTGCTTCACAAGGTAGCCACGAACTCATTAAATGCAATAGTGTTCACTGGCTGCGACCAAAGATACCCCTTCCCTCATAATCGACCGTTGTATATTACTGGTGTTATAAACGGGGTGTCATTTAGGCGTATATTTTTGGATAGTGGCGCCTCTATCAATATTTTACCCAGGAAAACATTTGAAAGAACAGGGATCTCAAAGGACAAATAGTCAGCCAACCGATAACAGTAACTAGCTTTGGAGGAGAAAGAATGAAAACCCAAGGATACGTCACAGTGAACCTCGAGCTGCAGGAGATCTACATACCCATCAAATTCCACATCATCGATACAGACACGAGCTACCACGTTATTCTTGGAAGGTCGTGGATGCATAGGTATGGTGCTGTACCCCCAAGTTATCATTAATGTGTAAAATTTTGTTAGCAGGGAAAAGAAGTCACTATAGGAGTCACTAGGAAACTGTTCCATTATGGAGCGGTTCATCTCGTGGATGCTATATTCTTCGACGAATTATTAGAGAACAAGGCGCTCACTGACAGGACAGAATCAATCAAGATACCAAAGTGAAAAGAGTTGAGCAAAGGAAAATAGAGACAGGTTCGAGCAGTAAGGCACGTATATCCAAGTCAGAATCGCCAGCGAAGCTGGTGAAGGTCAAAGAAGGGGGAAGATGGTCTATTATTTGTGAAGGTGCGCAGGGTTAGTTGTCACTTCACAGGCTGCTAACCCTGGCACTACTGACGTCACCCTGCCACAACTAGTACCAAACTGCATGCAGGATGGCCCTTGACCCCAACAAGAACCGTTAGAAGAAGCCAGCTTGAGCGCAGATGGTAAGAGGCTTAAGCCCGTGTACATCAACAAAACGTTGGCGAAAGAGTTCAAAAGGAGCTTGATCGAATTGCTCTGATTGTAGTCTGATGTATTCGCAAGGAACTATGTGGAAATGCCAGGGCTAGATGAAGCTTTGGTGATGCACCAGCTGGACGTAGTCCCGGATGCTCGACAAGTGAAGCAAGCTGCTCGGAAGTATCATCCTGAGCTAGATGGAAAGGTTAAGGTAGAAATTGAGAAGCTACAGAAAGCCCAGTTCATCAAACCCATACAATACCCAACCTAGCTGGCAAACATAGTGCTAGTTTAGAAGAAGAACGAACAGATTAGGATATGTGTCGACTTCAGAGATCTGAACAAAGCCTACCCAAAGGACGAGTATCCAGTCCCACATATCGACACACTGGTAGATGCCGCCTCGGGGCATGAAATGGTCTCCTTTATGGATGGATTTAGTGGCTACAACCAAATCAGAATGGCACTAGGTGATGTAGAAAAATGGTGTTTCGTACATCAATAGGTAATTTCTACTATACCGTCATGCCATTAGGATTGAAGAATGCTGGCGCAACATACCAGCGGATTATAGTGGGAATATTTCATGATATGTTTCACCAGATTGTGGAGAACTATGTGAACGACTTGGTGGTAAAATCGAAGAAGCAGGAAGACCTTCTGACTGACCTAGAGACAGTGTTCAGAAGATGCAAAAAGTTCAAAATGCTGATGAATCCCCTCAAATGTGTGTTTAGGGTAACAGTAGGGAAGTTTTTGGGATTTCTGGTCCATTGGTACGGAATAGAAGCAGATAGCGAGAAAATAAAATCCATAATGGGAATGCCTCCCCCGTGGTCCCAAAAGTCGCTAAAAGGTTTCCTGGGAAAAATTCCTACTTAAGGCGCTTTATTCCAGCGCTAGCTGAAATAACTTTCCCCTTCGCAGAGCTGCTCAAGGGAAACATGAGGTTCGGATGGACAGAAGAGCACTGGTGGGCTTTCGACAGAATTAAAGAAGCCCTAACGTTGCCCTAGACCATGATTGCGCCATAGCCTGGTAAGCCACTCATTCTATATCTTACATCCACTACAAGGTCCATTGGGTCTCTATTAGTGCAGGAAGTCGATGGGGTCGAGTGACCTGTATACTACCTCAGCAGAAAGGTTAGGGGGTCGGAAGTACGATACACCCCATTTGAAAGACATTGTCTAGCATTGGTATTTATGGCATAAAAGTTAAGGCACTATTTCCTAGCTCATTGAATCGAGGTGGTTACCAAGTGGGACTCGGTTTGATTCTTGCTTAGCAAACCGACCCTAACTGGACGGGCAGCCAGGTAGATGTTTGCTCTGGCCGAATTTGACATTATATGCGCAGTATCCAAGGCAATTAAATGCCAGGCCGTGGCCGAGCTGCTCGCATAGTTCCCAAATCAGATTATCAAACTCGTCAATGAAGAACTACTAAGTGAATTATGCACTTCTGTGTTCACAGAAAGATCGAACGAACGGTGGGTCCTAAAATTTGATGGATCCGCGACAGGAGGCCTAGGAGGCGCAGGAGTAATACTAACTCCCCAGGCATCTAACAGAAGGGTCGAGCTGGCCTATAAGCTACAGTTCAATTATTCGAACAATGAGGCCGAGTACGAAGCACTTATCATGGGACTACTGGCTGCGCAACGAATGGGAGTCAAACGACTAAAGGTTCTAGGGGATTTAAGCTTAGTGGTGAAGTAGTCAACAAGAGAGTTCAGCTTGAACGAAGCCGCCCTAGCAACATATAGGACAATGGTGCAGAAGAAACTCGAGAAGTTCGAAGAGGTAAGGTTTGACCATGTGCCTAGGTCAGCCAATCGGCTGCCTGACGCGTTAGCCACCCAAGGGACAAAACTACCACTATCAGACGACGCAACGACTATCACAGTAAGAAGAAAACACAAGCTAGCCACCGTCTCAGGCCTGTACCCAGGACAACCTCGGGAAGATTGGCGATCCCCCATTGTTACCCACCTGTATACTGGCCAGGGGACAATGGCTATAGTCGAGTTGGCCCGATTCACGCTGATCAAAGGAGAGCTCTACCACCGAACAACAGGAGGGCTATTGGCCCGGTGTGTAGATAAAGAAAAAGCTAGGCTTAAGCTACACCAGATACATGAACAGACTTGTAGGGACGATGACGTAAGCTTGTACCGGAGGATCCAAAGACAAGGTTATTATTGGCCGGAGATGTCAAGGGATGCTGCCCGATTCCAAGGCAATTGTGTGCGTTGCCAGACCGTAACCCTTTGGGAGGAATGCTCAGTTAACGAAGTAATAAATGATTGGAGGATTCCATACTTAGAGTACTTGCAGGGAGGGATACTCCCATCTGCTCCAATGATAGCAACTCGAGTCAAGAAATAGGTAGCAAGGTTTTTTATCGAGTAGGACCAGCTGTTCCGAAGAAGTGTAGAGGGGGCCCCATTACAATGCGTATCATACGAAGAAATAGGTGAGTTGCTAGGGGCTGCCCACCAGGAAGAACACCAAGGAGGTACGCGACTATATGAGAAATTGCTTCACTTGGGGTACTATAGGCCCACTATGGAGGAGGACGTAAAGGAGCACATCAAGAGGTGTCAAACTTGTCAAAAGTATGGTGACTTGATACATGCCCCAGCACTAGACCTGCACAGTTTAAAGACTCCGTGGCCTTTTCACACATGGGCCAAGGACCTCATCGGACCAATACACTGGGCATCAGTGGATCTTGGTCGCCACAGAAGTGTTTACTAAGTGGGTTGAAGCGATACCAATGAAGAAAGCGGTGGTGGACGCGGTGGCCAATTTTATCAAAGAATATGTCATATGCAGGTTTGGGATCCGTTGATCATATTGTCAGACAATGGTATACCCTTCGTCAACAAGTAGGTTCAAAAGTTGCTCGACTCTTATAAGATCAAGCACTACAAGCCGTCACCTTACTACCCTAAGGGGAAAGGGCAAGCCGAAGTAACGAACAAAACCCTAATCAGAATTCTGAGTAAGATGATGGAAGAACATGGGAAGGGTTGGCCAGATCACCTCCCAGTAGCATTATGGGCTTATTGAATGGCTCAAAGGCCCTCCACCTCGGCTTCGCCTTATTACTTGGTATATGGGTTGCAGACGGTACTACTAGTCGAACTGGTAGTGCCCTCAGCCAGGATGACCCTAGCCATGGGATGAAATCCGCATTATCGACTAGCAGACGTAGAAGTAATTAAAGAAAGAAGAGACCGGGAGGGCTAGATTGGAAAGGACTCAGCAAACAAGGGCAAAGGCATACAACAAGAGTACGAAAGCGAGAATTTAAAAAAGGAGTCTTGGTCTAGAAACTAGTAGACTCCATTATGAGGAGTCTACCACTCCCCAAGTTCACCCCTAAATGGGAAGAACCTTACAAAATTGTGAAGGGCAACCCTAGCAAATACTATAAATTAGTTAAAGTCAGTGTTGGCTTTAGAACTGAGTCCATTAATGTTAAGTACATCAAAAAATATTACGCATAAAATAATAATAAACTCTCCTCCTTTTCATTGACTTTTGTTCTAATTGCTGAATCTTGTTGTACAAAAAAGGAAAGAGGGACAAGTACAGAGTCATGATGAACAAAGCTTTACAATAGATCTTTCATTAAATTGTCTCCTATGTCGACATCCATCGAAAGACGAGACTTAAGCTGGGCCACCTCCACGGAATCTGCCTCCAATTTCTCCCGAACACAGGCGTGCTCTACCTTGCCCTCCCTCAATGCTACTTCTAGATCTACAATGCACTGCTTCGATAGGGTCAAAGAATACTCGTCTTCATGAACTCGGGCAAGTGACTCCCTATGCATCAGTAATGTGCGAGCAGAGTTCAATCTGGATCACAGCAAGGAAAGGTCTAGCCTCACCTCCTCTAAATTGTCAATACCTGCTAGAGCAATGTCTAAAGTGGCCAGATCCACTTCGTGGATAGCAAAATTTGATAGCTGATGAACCAAGAAACTCATGGCATGGAGAGTAAGACCAGGTATTAGGCCATGAAGGCAAAAATTGATGAAGGATTTTGGGTGACGAGTTCGGATGGCTTCCAGCGTAGCCATATCCCAAGGGGATACTTTATGCCCGAGAAACTCGCAGGCATCCCCAACATGTGTCTCTAGGCCAATCGAGGGCTCTGGAGGAGGCGGTAGTTGAATAGCCCCTACATGCATAATGGGCTCACGAGAATTAATAGCCGTGACACTTCTATCCCCTGCCTCGACGTCAGCTTCCTCCGTACCTATTCGACCTTGCACCTTAACCTCGGCTTGAGACTCCCCGATCTTAGATAACTAAAAATTGAGAAGAGAGTCCAGATGCCCTGGAGGAGACATCTCAACAGCCTGTCAAACTTCTCCATTCGAGCCTAGAATAGGAGCCAATTTTGCGAGCGCCTCATCTGTAGAAGTATTAAGACTGGACTCTGGTAGCGGAGGAACATCTGACATTGGGGGCATAGGCTGGGGAGAAGATCTTCGTGAAGGGGAAGCCAACGAAGACTCAGTCTGCGCCTCAGTTACCGGTGAAGTCATAACATGTCTACAGCGGGCCCGTAGCATCTGGCCTAAGGGAACATCATCATCAGAGCCCTCGCCCTCTTGGGCATTCGTGGGTAGGAATGGCAATGGGGCTGGGCGGGGCTAGGGATTAGTTCTTCCATCCCCGTCCCCTGTTTGATTGGGGCGGGAATGGGAAAAAATATCGAGGAATTTGCGGGGAAAGGGGCAGGTACGAGGATATTTCGGGTATAATATTTAAGGTTTAAAAGAGTAATATTAATAAAAATTATAGATAATATAATAAATAAAAAATAATA
>JAULJZ010198915.1:0-19938 GCA_032270985.1 Heliamphora pulchella
CATCATACTGTACGAAGAATCAAGGGCACGAAAGATCGAGTGGGGCCTAGAACCCTCTATCCGAACTAGAGTCATCTACTTACAACTTTTGACTTACACTCAAGTAGTACAAGTAACCCTATTGGCAGAAACAGACTTAGCTGACTCTAGAAGTTTTTGAAACCAGAAGAAAGGAAACACCAGCTCTGGAGGACCAATAAAAAGCAACCGAGTGTTCATTCCAAAGAAACCATATCAATAGGAGAACAGACAAGAGCGACTAAGGGACTCCTCTACCAAATTTATAGTCTGCTTTAAATGTCACCAACCAAGATATAAGAGGTCTGTGTGCTCACGCCTAGGACAAACGGCTCTGAATAACCACTCCCAACAGTGGAGGCAACCCCAGAACCAGCCACCAAAGTACCCGCAGCCAGTTCAGGTCACCCGACTAGCAACTAACCAACAAAATAGGAAGAGAAGGCCACCGCTTAACAAAACCAGAGGCCCTAATGAGGACGCATCTTTGCTCTGCAGGAGGAGGAAGTAGAAAGCACCCAAGTTATGTAAGGTATATCTGTGCTGTTCAATGCCTTGGTGAAAGTGTTGTTCGATTCTGGAGCATCCCATCCTTTCATATATTCAGCATGTATGCAATCTCTGCCCTTGGGACTGAAAGTGTTAAAATCAAACTCTAAGCATCGATATACCCTTAAAATATCACACACGAGTAAACTTTGTTTGTAGAATGTGCACGTTGAGAGTACTGATACCCTTATGTCATGCGACCTGCGAGTCATGGATTTTAATGAATACGACGCGATTCTCGTAATGGACTAGCTCTTTGGACATCATGCTATCATTGATTGTTGACAGAAGAAGTTATGAGCATGAGTAAAGAATAGCACTATCATACGGTTTCAAGGAGAATGACGTGAAAGCTGACACCGAGTAATACAAAGGTGTGTATATCAAGTAACTTCAATGGACGATTAGCTTACATGCTCGCTATTACAAACGCCCAATTAGCCACCGAGTTACCACGAGTTGTATGTGAATACAATGACATAACTTCGAGGAAAGCTCGGTACAGATTCAAAGCAAGGTGCTCTGGAAGAAAAGCAATTCTGTTAATAGAAGCTCTAGGAGAGCACCACGGAAGTGAGAAAGCTAACTTGAAGACAAGAACGCACAATGCTAGTAAATCATCTCCAGCCTTTCACACGATGAACTACAGGATGAAATTTCGGGGACGAAATTTGTTTAAGGAGGGTAGTTTGTAACGACCCGATTCGGATCCTAATTGTAACAACCTGGTTAATAATGACCCGTGTAAAGACCCAACCCAAACTATAGTATTAGCAATGGTTAGCTGACAAAATCTTAAGTCGTTGAAAGATCAAAAAACCTTAACTAAAATCGTTGAAAGAACAAAAAATCCTAACTAAACCTAAAATCCTAAGTTCAATCCAGAAACCCTAAAAGGGTCCAAAACTCAAGTAACAAAATCTTAACACCTAGAGAACCTCCCAACTTTCTCAATTAAGTAATTATCATGAAATAAAATCAAAAATTTTTATAATTAGGATAAAATGACCATTTTGCCCCCAATACACTAAAATGTCTTAAAAATCTAAATTTTGACACATGGACACTCTAAATCAAGAATTTAACTACAATTAAATAGAAAAAGACAAAATAACATCAAAAATGATAAAAATATCCCTTAGTGGCCGGCCACCTTGGGAATTGTGCCAAAAAGTAGCTTTTTATTTTTTTTTTAAACTTAAAAAGATGAGAAAAGTGTCAAAATCAAGCATTATGATGATCCAAAACTTGTTGAACAAGTAACATACATAATAATATGGTATTATAAGCTAACAAAAGTGAACGAATCATTATTGAAGTTCATACACACTAAAATAAGTCAAAAAGCCATATCTTGATATACTAGCTTAATTTGACTTAAAAGCCTACACCTATTTAATCAATTACTATAAAAATCATGATAATTCATAAGAATACTAAATTTATTATAAGCATACTAAAATAATAAATTTTAGTAGGTAAAGACACCAAAAAGATGCACCAAATTAATTTTTAAGGCACTTTCTTGCACAGAAAGGCACGAAAACTGAGATAAAACCCCAAGATTGATGTAAGATCAGATTTTTGTCTCCCAAAATGAACCTAGCTGACTTCCCACATGCCTAAATCTGAAATGTATCTCTCAAAAATTGCACCAAGTCACATCACCCATGTGAAATGAAGAAAAAAGACTTAAAAGTTATTATTTTGTTCCCTCACACCTTTTCCTATAAAACCAAGCCAAACACCAATCCTTCCCTCTATGATTTTCGGCCAAGGGAGAGAGAAAACCAGATTTAAAGTGTTCTTAAAGAGCTTGGGTGAGTTGAGAGAAGAAAGAAGTTAAGAAAGAAAGAAGGTTCCAAGAAAAAGGTTTTTTGGAAACCAAAGAGTCTAAAGCTAAGTTCTACAAGTCATCCATCATTTCTAGAACCTCAAACAAGTAAATAAAATCTCTAATTCTTATGTCTAATATCACCCAAAATATCTCTCAACTCATCTCTTCAAACCCTTCAAAAATCAAGAACCGAAAACAAACTGAAAAGGCGTCGTAGTAACAAACTAAGGGCTGTTATATTTTTGAATGATATGAGATGTGGTTGTTTGTTGTTATTCTTGAGTTTGATGACTTAAATTGGTTCTAGAATATTGATATTCATACAAAAAACACAAGCATACAAAGAAATGGGACAAAACCTTGACATATCATAAGTAGGAGACATGAACATATAAGAACCTAATTTTTTTGTACTTTAATGTTTCTGCCATGATCTTTGGAACTTCATAACTCAATGTAGAAAATTGATCTAAGCATGTTATTCCCAAATTTATCTTTTTGTGTCATTTTTCATCCAAAGTTGGTTTGAACTCATTTGAGTGAGTAGAACTCGAGATATTGCAATTCTACCAAAGTGTATCGTTTTCAGACCAGTCGACAATACCGACCTAAAAACCCTAGTTTACAATGAGATCTGAGCTTTGGAAAAAATATAAAAATTGTAGATAACATGTCTATCTAACAACACACCAAAATGGAGCCCAAAAAGTTGAGGGTTGATAGGTCAAAACCCCTTTAAAACGCTCTATTGTGGTTCAGCCATTAAAGGACACTTCTGTCATATATTATTGTATAGCCAAAAACCCCTATTTTTAGTGACTTTCTCCATAAGTGGTCTACATGAATATTGTAGGTAACATATAGGTCTACAGGCTATCAAAAGATCAAACCTAGATACCTAGGGAAAGATTCTCAAAACCATTTTAAACTCTCTGTCCAAAATTGGTTCTGCTGAGGGTTTGGCGGCAGATAGAACCTATTTTACAAAATGGCTTATATCTTCAACTTGTTTCAAACAACTACCACTAGCACCCTTCATAAGACGTGAAGGGGACATGATTGAGAAGAACATATCAACAAATGGGCACATTTTGACTTGATTAGATGCCCTAAAATCGAGACCAACATAGGCGTATTTTTGATAAAATTTTGAGAAAAGTACTGAATCGTTTTTTCTTAGAATGTTTTATTCTCCCTTTTAACTTAGGTTATGGCCTTAGTGTTAAACATAAGAGTTGTAGAAAATATTTTTATCTAAATGGTGTTTAAAAATCATAACTTCATTCCATGTCTAGATTCTCCAAAACCCTACCAACCCTTTAAATTTAATACTCGAACGTTAGCCCCTTTAATGTTGTTATGTGTATGTTTGAGTACCCTTTGTCGTGAGACCTGAGTTTTATATGATGATTGATTTAAATTAGATGATTTATCTTTTTAAGTGGATGTATGATGATTAGAACTCATGCCATCAAGTTTGAATTATATCTTGAGAATTGTAACTTGCGCCTTACAGAGTTGTACTTATGTATAGTGAGTTGTACCATGAACTTTGCCATTTTGGTTGATGTCATGCTGTAGATAGTTGTACTTGAGATCCATATTATACATCATGGACATTGTCACTTGCATCCTGGCATATTAGAGTCCATCTATGTAAACCATTGTTGGGATGGGTTATGTTAAATTGTTCTTCTTGGTTCTAAGTCTAGGGCGTCTCTAGTTGTCATTTTTGTAGATGTTTTGGGATGTATTCCCCTTGTACACTCTGGATGCATCCTCGATGTTACAAATTTGGTTTGTACACCCTTGGTGCATCCCCGGGGTTTGAAATGGTTTAACATGGATATTATTAGGTGCCATGGGTTCGTCACTAGCATTCTGATTTTGGTAACTTAGTCTTTGGGTTGATACCAAGCGAGCATCCTGGTCTTAATATGGGTAACCCTACAATAAGTCCCATCACGGCAATGACAATATGTCCCTAAGGCAATGACAATAAGTCCCATCACGGCAATGATAATAAGCCCCATCACGGCAATGATAATAAGTCCCTGAGACAATAACAATAAGTTCCATCACGGTAATGACAATAAGTCTCATCACGGTAACGACAACAAGTCCCATCACGGTAATGACAATAAGTCCCATTACGGTAATGACAATAAGTCCCATTACGATAATGAAAATAAGTTCATGAGGCAATGACAATAAGTTCTATCACGGCAATAACAATAAGTCCCTGTGGCAATGACAATAAGTCCTATTACGATACTGACAATAAGTTCCTAAGGTAATGATAATAAGTCCCTGTTGGCAATAGAAATAAGTCCTAAAGTGGAACTCCTAATTTTTATTTTTGGATGAATGTCGGGTTGGACACTTGCATCGCATCCATTGTGTCACATACTGGTACACTCGTTCTTATATATGCTTGTTATGCTATAATTGTTAAATTTTTCTGTCTCTTTGATATAAATTTGTATTGGATGCTAAATGAATTACGTTGTGGAATATTTTATTGTGAGAATGGTTAGAAGGTTTAGAGTGTTTTCTTCTGGGCTTTAGCTCATGGCATTCGTCCCACAAGTGAGCTTGAGGAGTTCTTTGAGGAAGTCGCCCCCGAAGAAGAAGACGAAATTAAAGAACAGGGTGACTAGCAGGTGCCAGCAAACCTCGACAATGCTTGCTGAAGATTTGAATCTTCTCCTTTTGTTCTTTATGTCCAGTTTCTCTGTGCTTATTGTAATTATTGAAATTTCTTAGTGAAACTATAAACGCTATGTACCTTTGAACAGTTCAGGAGCTCTAACGATATAATATTTATGATATGTAAATAAAAATGAATGGCTAAAATTTTTCTTTATTTATATTTATGTATGTCCCGACGTGCCCAGAGGATAGGGCGTCACAAACATGCTATAAACAGGCTATACAAAATAAACAGGAGAGACTTAAACATCATATTTAAGCTATCTGACATGGAGAAGACTCACGATCGTAGCAACAAATTTTGCGACAGTGACACAAATAGTGACAAAACATGCGGTCGTGACAAATACAAGATCACCACGAGAAACAGAATGAAAAAAGCTCTCGGCAGTGACAAATAAAATTTGTGGCTATGGTTTCTAAGGGTACAGAAAGGGTATATACATTGCATAAGGCTTAAGACAAGCTCAAATGAATAGGATGTATAGGACAAAGATCATAACCTATTGGTTCTAGGTTAGATCCACCATCCTTCATCCTCTGTACATGCAATAACTCTAAGTAGATTACACAGGATATCAAAAATGAATAATAGCATGCTTAAAACACATTCTCATGTCACTGTTCTCTTAGAAACCTCATGGCCATAATAAATGGATATGGCAGCTATGATATATATAAAGAAAAAGATGCGGCCGTCATGTTTTTAGTTCTACAAAACAGAGAGAAATGGTGTATACCGAATGGAGATCATGACCCACTTAGCCTAGGCCAGTTCAACCATCCATTTTCCCTCAAGAACATGGACTATGATACAGAAAAGAGAAGATGCTAAACAAAATAATAAAATGAGATAAAACCCTGAAATAAACAAACATCAGAGTGTTTTGAAGAGAGTTCTCACGTTTTTAGCCTCCGAAAAGATGTAACGGACGTAACAATAGGATGTTGCGGCTGTGAGTAAATAAGGTAACAAATGTATCGGCACTTATAAAAAGCTTACGACCGTGACTGTAGGTCTAACAAAACATATGGCTGTAACATGAAAAGATTGCGGTCGTTATGTTTTAGAAGCTCAAAAAGCTTTTGATGTGCTCAGTGTGCTCGTGAGCGTTGAAACAGAATAAGAATAGTCGTAAATACACGAAACAAAGAGCTACGAATACACTATTAATAATAAAAACTTGAAGGAACAATGCTTGCATTAAAATAAATGGTAAATAAGCAATAAAACTGTAGAAACTTTATCCATGACACCATTGGGGGAAGAAGATGAGGGTTTAAGAAGAGTAATGGGTTCCTAAGGTTACCTCGTGTGAATATCCACCTCGAATGGCCCATCGGGTGTGAGAATAGGCTATCTCCAAGCCAATACGAGCTCTACGAACTCCTCCAATGCAAGCTAGAGCACGAATGAGGCTCGAGAAGTGTAGAATGGATGGGAGAATATCGGGTGGGAGAGTATTTTGGCAGAGCTTAGGCCTCAAGGGAATTTCTTCCTCTTGTTTTTTGCTTAGAACCGCCGCCTATTTATAGGTAAGGCGAGCAACATAAACCCCTTTTGGATGCTGCCACCTATTTAAAAGGGGTAATAGTGACGACTGCTACCTTTTGCCTTTTGTACAGTAACGGTCGTCACCTTTATGGTGGTGAAAAGGATAGCCACGACTTCTTAACATCGCGGCCCTTATAAACAAGCGGCGGCCATGATAAAAAAAGTCACGGCTTGGTTTAGGGTTTGCAAAAAGGTTATGGCCGTGTCATAAATGTCACGGCCTGACTATTTTTAGGGTTTTTCCTTAAGTTTTGAGCCATATTTGTGATTTTGCTTGCTTGGGAGTATCTTTGAGCATGATTCTCTTACTTTTGTCATTAGAGCGCATTCGAGACGGGTGCCTAAGGTTCGACTTGGTCAGAGTGGGGTGTCTATAGTTTCCCCACTTTAACAAAGCTTGCAATAACTCGTGGTGCAAGTAAATGTCAAAACTCGGAGACAAATCGATTGAACAAGCCGCCAATCTTAAGCACAAACAAAATAATGAGAACAGCGTGGTTGAACTCGAATTTTCATAGAGCTTCCTATGTACCCCTATTGCAAGGGATTAGACCAATCGTAGTTCGTGGGGTAATACATATGATGCAAACAGGTTAATCATGGTGCATGACAAGTATAGTATGATGCAAACAGGTACAATGCAAGAAAGTTTTAAGGTCACAACAAGGACCGAGGAATCATTAATCAGTTTTAGGTCGTAAAAAGACCGATGAGTCATTTAAGGTCATGAAAAGGACTAAGGAGTCAGTTTAAGATCATAAGGAGGACCGAACAAGTAAAAGAAGCATTTTAAGGTCGTGTGGGGGCCAAACTCTAGAGGTAATTTTAGGTCATGCGGGGACCGATGAGTCAGTTTAAGATCATGAGGAGGACTGAATAGGTACAAGGGCATTTTAAGGTTATGCGGGGATCGGTAAGTCAACTTAAGGTCATGAGGAGGACCGAAGATGCTAGTAAAAGTTTTTAGGTCATGCGAGGACCGATAAGTCAGTTTAAGGTTGTGAGGAGGACCGAACAAGCTATCTTATCAGTTTTAGGTCGTGACGAGGACTAAAGATGCTAGGGAAAGTTTAAGGTCATACAAGAACTAGTAAGTCAATTTAAGGTTATGAGGAGGACCGAAGATGAAAGCTTATCAATTTTAGGTTGTGACGAGGATCGAATATGTGAATTACCTGTTTTAAGTCGTGACAAGGACCAGGGTTTTCAAAGAGGCATTCAGAACATAAAGAAAGGCTAAAGAGTTTTAGGTTTGTTCAAAAACCTACACAAAGGTTGCCTAACGTTTCAAAAGATGGGGGAATGGAAAACATGACGGCCGTTACTTTCTAAAGTGGTGGCCTATACTATTGTGCCTTAGGGATGTAGTAGCCTGAGTATATAGTTCACAGCCATATGAAACTCTTGGGTAAAAGTTATGACCGTTGCAAAGAAATGTTACGGCGTGGGTCAAGTTGTAACGGCCGTGAGTTTTAAAGCCTTCAGACCTTGTGGCAGTGAGGACGATGATAGAACATAAGGTCTGGTCTGGTTCAAAAACTTCATTCGCGCGAATAGACTTAATAGCTCTCTCCTCTCTTTGTACTCTCTCTCCTTCGTCTCTCGCGTATTACTCTTTCCTCTCACTTTCTCAACTCTTTCTCCCTCGGCTCTCTCTCCTTCGACTCTCGATTACAATGTCTTTGCTCTCATTTATATCCGTGGAGTTTTCGATGGTGGTAGGCATCGGTTTTGGGTTTTGTTTCATTGGCGAGGTGGTGGTCGGTGCCCGTGGAGGAGGTGGCGCAGAAGGTGGTGATGGTGCGGTCGGTGGTGATGGTGTGGCGGATGGGAGAGGTGTGGCCGGTGGTGATGGTGTGGTCAGTGTTGATGGTGTTGCGGCTAGAGCCATCGGCCAGGGAGGTGGCGACGACGACGTGGTTGGTGGTGCAGGGGGTGAGGACGCGGACCTATAGGAGGGTGGTGCTCTAAGTATGCCAGAGCACTTTCATCCCGGGACCTACTATTAACTTAACCATCGCTTGTGGAGGTTCGCTATGAAACGATTCATTCTCCCGAACGTGATTACGAAGCATGAGGATCTTCTTCGTTGTCGAGAGGATCATCTCTCGGCCAGGAACATTGAGGTAAACCAAAGCTTTGAAAGGTTACTTGTTTCGTGGATGCATTCATTGAAAATTACTTTAAGCTTGGTTATTTAGTCATCTTGTTGATATTGAATTGAGTTGAATTAGAATTGATATTTTGACATTTTGGATTTGAGACTTGAACTTGGAAATTGAATTTGAGGCTTAAACTTGATTAGGTTAAACCTTGACTCGGGTTGAAAATGGACCTTGAACTTGGACCAGAAACTTTGGATGAACTTTGAACTGAACCTTAAACTTTGGACAGAACGAAATTTTGAATCATGGATTAAAACGAATCTTTTGAACCTAGATTTGAATTAACCTTGGACTTAGATGAACTTTTAGGTTGAATTTTGAACTTGGGTTGAGCGTTAGACTTGGGTTGAGACCGACTCTTGGCTTTAAGTTAGGTCGCATTAAATGGGGCTTACTTGAATTGAATTTGAGATTTGGACATGAACTTGATTTGTGTTGAACTTCAAAATTTGGTTAAATTTGAAAACTTTCGATTTTGAACATGTCTTGGTTATAGGTTGCTTATGTTGAGTCATGGGTCCGGGATATATTCGAGCCAAACTTGGGAATTTAGATTCATTTGAGATTGAAAGTTGAATTGAACTTTAAAAGTTTGAATTTTGAATCAAAACGGATCTTATGGAATTTTGGATTTAGGTATGTGATTTGAACTAAACTAGATTTGAGCGGAGTTTGAATTTTAGATTTGAGGTTGGATCCTAACGTTTAGAGATTGATTTGCAGGAAGTGAATCGTTGGTTTTGGGTTTTGCTTTTCGCGTGAAACGAATTTAGTTTTAACAGAGTTTTCAAATTCAAAATGGATTGAATCACGTCATCGTCTTTTAAAAAAAACTCTCAGATTGGCTTAGAAGTCGTATTTTTTTGAAAATGTGAAGTTCAAGTTCCTGTTGAACTTTGAAGTCAGATACCAGTGTTTGAAACGAATCGGGCTTGTCATTTGGTTTCAGACTGGGGGTAAGATTTCGAGTCTTAAGAGAAACAAATTTGATTTAAAGTGAGATTATGTCGCTAAATCCTGAATCATCCTAAGTCTCGTCATACTTCGAATTGGATTAGAAGTTTGAAAACTCTCCTTTTTGTTTTGAAAATGGGACAGGGCCCAGGTTGCGCATGTTGGTTTTGAGACTTGTTTTCGCATTGTTTTGATTACCATTAGTTTGTTTCAGCTATCTTGTTGCATATTTCATTGTTGTTTCTATTATCATTCTCGTTTATCGTTGATACCTTTATTGCTCTTGTTGTTGTTTTTGTTTATTGATCCCGATGTTTTGTTTTTATTTTAGGCGAGGCTACGTATCCGAGGCTTTGGCAGCTGCTTTGATATGCTAGAGTGGTACAGGCCCCTGCCTCCTTGCTGCCAAGAGATAGTCGATGGAGCGGGCTTCGACGGCTTCATCACTATGCTGGAGGGAACCAGCAATGATCGGGTCACTCTCATTGCCCTAACCGAGCGATAGTGGGACACCACCAACACTTTCCACCTGGCTACCTTTAAGGTCACACTCACGCCTCTAGACTTTGCTCTTATCATCGGAATTTGGGTGGGCAGCGAACCGATCCCTTTTGATTCTGACATTTGCCGGAGGGCCGATGCTTTTACATACTTCCTTGGTCATTTGTCCCCGTCCATCAACAAGGGGAGCATATGGTATACCTAGCTAAAGAAGATTTTTTGCCACTTCGTCTGTATAGAGGTCCCCCACTTCGAGTGGGTGGCGTGTGCATTCCTTCTCTATATGTTTGGGATAGCCTTATTTTCGAACTTAGAGAACAGGGTGCACCTCCACTACATCGCTGCTATGGTGGTGGTATACCAGATCGGTACCTATGACTGAGGGGAGCCGCCTTGGCTACCCTTTACAGGTACATGAGTGCTGCCACCAGGACCTCTGATCTTAGCGTAGGTAGGTACTGGCGTATTTGAGAGGTATGTCTGCTTTATCGTCTCCACTTTTCATTTCCCATTTTCATATCTACAAATCTGCCTCAACTGTACTGATGCTTCTCTTGACCTTTTACAGCTTTGGGCCTACGAGTTCCTGGGTATGCACCAGCCAGTGAACTCTTGCGACGACCCTCTCGACGACCCGCCACTTCTTGGACACTCTTACTCCTGACCGAGTATGTCATTCATGCCTCCGTTAATCTCTTTTTCTTCATTTTCTGTATATACTGCTTGCTGACAAGATTCCTTGCTTTTCAAGTTCATTGGGATATTTGGGTCGGCATAGAGGAGTGGGCTGGTGTCGACCTGATGCGGAGCTGAGAGGCTACCCGGACTCGCGTCTTGCTTGAAGGGCCATTCTATAGAAAGTGGTACCTTGGTGAGTGTGTCGTTCGGCAGTCCTTGGGGTATGACCATTTTCGTATCCCAAGGACGCCTTCGGTTGGGATGCGTCAGACTAATACCATCCGCACAGTCGAGATTATCCGTCGCATGGCGGGCATTGATGCTGCTACGCTGATCGAGGGCAAAGATCGTGACTATACGGTCTTTGCCTAAGAAAGGCTCATGCCTGCTATAGGTGCCCGTGCTGCCGTGAGGGGTCCTCCTTCCGCTGCCCCGGGTCCTATTCACCCGAGCTTCCATGGATGGTAGATACTTTTATAGACAAAAATCTTCACCAGATCTGGATCCCTGAGTTGAAGGTCCAGAAGATTCTCCTTTCCCCTGGTGTAGAGCAGGTATGACATCCTTCCCTCTGCTTTCCATACTGCCCCTTATATCAGATTGCATCGATTCTCATGTCTGCACTAATTCTGATATCTTACTGCACTGATTCTCATGTATGCACTGATTCTGCTATCTGACTGCATTGATTCTCCTATCTGACTGTATTGGTTTGGTTCTTCTCATTACAGATGCCCTGAGAGTGGTGCGACCAGTGCCTTCGCCTGATCTCTGGGTTGAAGGTATTAGTTCGTCACTGGGACGCTGCTTTTCGAGCCTAGGGTATGGAGCCTCTTGCTTCTCCGAGTGGTCCTACTACGATACTCAGTCCGTTCTTACTCACATTTACATTTCTGCATTTTTCCTTTCGGCTCATATTTATCTGCATTAACTGATGTGGCCCTTTTCTCCTTTCAGCGTGAACGTAGCGGAGGGCCAAGGACTCGCGCGTCGTCGTACGACACCTGCTGCTCTAGTCGCACCACCAATGTGGACTTCTATTTCCACTTATATTATTGCTACTTCTTTTAGAGTTGGGATTTTCAGCGCGACGCAGACTGGCACTGGCACAGAGGAGGGGACGGGGTCGTCTGACGAGTCATCTCAGGGAGGCTACGTTGTCCGGAGGAAGAGGACCTGGTAGGAGTGACTAACTTGTTGCTGTTCTACCGCTGACTATTTTTCTCTCTTCTTTTCACTATTTATGGAGGTTTATGTTCCTATTCTTGCTTGAGCCTACGTAGTCGTTTGATACATTCTGATACTCTACCTTGTCATACCCACACAGATACACTGCTCCGACTCACTACACAGATATACTGATTTTGATGCTTACTAATTCACTGCTTTGATATACACTAACATACTATTCCCGACACGCTGCACAGATACCATAGATGGGGCCTGTGTGCCTTTGGTTATTCTTTTGGCCTGCGTACCACGACACACATACGTACATTACTTTACTTATGATGGGTTGGGTCTTTGTGCCTTGTGGTTTACACTTTTGATTATCATGCATGCCTTATTGTTATTATGTTATGAAAATCATTTTTTAAATGCTTAGACTCCTATTATGCATAATGTATGATCTATGAATTGAAACCCTATTATATAAACTGCTTTTCCTTGTTGTGAGTTGTTTATAAATAATCGACGACGATTTGGGCATGCTGGTAAAAATGGGGACATGCTATCAAAATTTTTGAATAAAAAAGGTTGCGGCTGTGAGAAATGATCTTGCGGCCATAGGCATTGGATATGGCAACCTGAACTTTTATAGAGAAAAGTTCACGGCTTGAACTTTGGAATGTCATGGCCGTAAGTTTTTGGAGAAAAATATGGCGGCCGTGAAGAAATAAATTGGCAGCCTTTGCAAGAAGATGGCGGCCGTGATAAAAGTTTTTGGCGCGAAACTTTGAGCAGATTCTGTGGGTTCCCTCCATTTTTGGATCTATAAAAGGGGCAACTATTCTATACCCTACTGTTCTGGATATCTTGAGCTTTCTTTGCATTCTTCATGGCCAATTCTTACAATAACTCTTTGTTGGCTTGGATGAGCAATTTTTCTCCGGTTGAGCGCAAGAACTTCCTCAACTATGGTCTAGATGCACTATTCTCTTTGCAAACTCTGTTGGTCAATTAACATCTTCAGCGAGGAGCGGCCCATATGTGGGACCCCGAGGTACATGTATTTTGTTTCGATGCTGAGGAGTTATGTCCGACAGTGGAGGACGTTTCGGCCATTCTAAAGATTTCAGGCCGAGAAGAGGTCATAGTTCCTAAGCCTTTCCCGAGTCCTAGGGATAGGTTGATGCAACTCTATGGTTATTCCAAGCGTGAGGCTTCTCTCATTACCCACAATAGATTTCTCAATGTGGCACGAATTTTGGGCTGCTTCGGGCCTTGGGGATCTCTTAGAGACTTCTCTTTTTAGCTTCAGCGCCGGTATGCTCTTTGCATCTGTCTTCTAGCTCATTTCCTCTTGGGACCCTCGGACGGGCAGGTGGGCCAGCTCTTCTTTAGTAGATATGGCTCTTCAGATTCACGAGGGCAGGGATCCTGTCCCATTAGTTCTTGCCGAGAGGCTCCTTGGGCTTGATGTTGTCCATATTGAGGGTGCCCCTTACTTCGCCGGTAGTGCTCTCCTGCTGCAGGTAGTCTCTCAACTCTCTTTTTTCTGTATTTTCTCTCTATTTTCCCTCAGCTCTCCTTTTTCTTTGTTTCTCTCTATTTTCCCCTCATCTCTCCCTTTTCTTTGTTTTCTCTCTATTTTTCCCTAAACTCTCCTTTTTCTTTGTTTTCCTTTTTCTTTGTTTCTCTCAGATTTGGCTGATAGAGAGATTGAATCTTCTTGGAGAAGCCTATGTTATGCAATTACAGCAGGAAATCATTCATTCGTCGTCAGGTTTATCACCTGTGCTCCACCGAGGTTGCTTGGAAGGATTACCTGAGTTCTCTAACCAGGGAGGACATCTCCTGGCTATGCCCGTGGCTGAAGATATCTTCCATGACTACTGCGATTATGGGTCACTCGGGGGTCTTGTTGTTCGGCTTGAAGTTGGACACTTTCTAATTTCACTTTGCTTTGTCCCAATATCTTGCTTGTTTTCTCTCTGAATTTCTTAGGACGAGGACTTGTGAGCCTCTCTTACTTTTGAAAACTGTATTGGTAAAACTCATTAATAAAAGTTTTTCAATTTCTGGTTTATGGTGACTTTTAGAACTATTTATGCAATATAACCATTTTATTAGAAAAACTTAAAATAAGCTTTTACATTGATCCTATTACTTGAAACATGGTTGCAAAAAGGGAATTTTAACTTAAAGGTTTGGGCTGAACTTCTGATAGAAGCTACTTATGTATCCCGAAGCGAGTAGAATCAGGCCATAACGTAGTTCGAGGCTTGGGTTACACTCGAGTATTAACGCTCTCCTTTTGTGGGCTTTCCCTCAAGGGTAAAACTTTTTGAGCTGGTCTAAGTTGATGGGTGTAGAGAAAACATTTTCGTCCAGATCCATAAGGATGACAGTGCCTCCTAACATCAAGGTTTTGATGAGATAGGGTCCGGCCCAATTAGGTTTGAACTTTCCCCTTGGATTAAAGATTGGAGCTCTGATCTCTTTGAGAACTAAATCACTTTCTTTCAAGTCCTGAGACTTAACCTTCTTGTTAAATGCCCAAGCTATCCTTCGCTGATAACCTTGAGCATGAAACAGGGCTCTAAGTCTCCTTTCATCAAACAAGAGTAACTCTTCGAATCTGTCCCTCTACGATTCTTACCCGAAAATATTACTTTTAGCCATTATTCTTAGAGACGGGATCTCCAATTCCATAGGTAGAACTGCTTCCACTCTGTAAACCAAAGCATAGAGTGTTGCTCCAGTAGAAGTTTTAATCGATGTTCGGTATCCCCACAGCGTAAATGGTAACTTTTTCGGCCAATCCTTGCTTTCCTCGATTGTTTTCTGTAGTATCTTCTTCACATTCTTATTTGCAGCTTTCACGGCTCCATTGGTTTGCGGTCTATACGATGAAGACTTATGGCTGACGATCCGATATTCTTCTAAGAGTTCTAGAACTTTTCCTTGAAAGTGGGAATCGTTGTTGGAAATTATCTCATGTTGAACTCCGTACCGACAGATGATATTTTCCTTGATGAACCTGGCTACTTAGGAGGTCTTCAAGACTGAGTAAGCAGCAGCTTTCACCCACTTCATGAAGTAATCGATTGCTACGAGAATAAACTCGTGTCCATTTGATGCCTTAGGTGTAACTTTCCCTATCACGTCGATTCCCCAAACCGAGAACGGCCAAGGTGAGGCCATGTTATGAAGCTAAGATGGCAGTACATGCATGAGGTTTGTGTGGATTTGGCATTTTCAGCATCTCCGGACGAACTGGTGGCAGTCCATTTCCATTATCATCCAGAAATACTCTTAGCACGGGATCTTTTTTGCAAGCATCATTCCTCTCATGTGAGGCTCGCAAACTCCTCTATGAATCTCTCTTATCAACTCACGTCCCTCTTTTGTGTCAACACAAAGCTTGTTGACTCCCAGATATCCCCTTTTGTACTGTTTTTCTTCACATATTACATACTGTGCTGCGAGCCTTCTGATAGCTCTCTGATCCTTTTTACTGGCTTGGCTAGGATATTCTCCCTTCTCAATGAGATTCCAAATGTCGTGATACCATGGTAGCCCGTCATTGGCTTCTTGGTTAACGATGACGTCACTGATTGTACGTGTATCTCTCTATTGAATCTTCAAAAGCCTCATCCTTATCCCAGGTGGTATGTCTATCATTGACACTAGAGTGGCCAAAGCGCTGACAGACTTGATCTGTAGTCTCGGAACATGGGTGAACACCACGCTCTCAAAGCAGAGAATCATTGTCTCAAGCTCTCGGTGGTACTGAACCAGCCTTTCTTCTTTCACCTTCCATTCTCCCTTTACTTGGGATACAACCAAAGCTGAGTCTCCTATAACCTTCAACTTTCTTGCCCCTAGTTCCAAGGCAGCTTTCATTCTGGCTAAGCAAGCTTCGCATTCAGCCTGATTGTTAGTGACCTCAAAGTTGAACTTGAAAGCCAAAGGGATATGGGAGTCATCGGGGGTGATGAGGAGTATCCCTATCCCGCATCCGTATTGGTTTGAGACTCCATCAAAATAGAGGGTCCATAGATCCTTCTCAATCATCAACACTTGATCATCGGGAAACTCAAACTTGGGTTTTTTTTCTCATTTGATAGGGTGGTTGGCTAAAAACTTTACAACGACTCTCCCTTAAACTGACTTTCTTGTGACATACTACAAGTCGAATTCAGCTAATATGAGAAACCAACAAGCCAACTTTCCTGTCAAAGCTGGCTTCTCGAAGAGGTATTTGAGCGGGTCCATCTATGAGATTAGAATAACTTGGTATGCTACCATGTAATAGCGTAACTTCCTGGATGCCCAGACTAGTGCCTAGGAAATCTTCTCCAAAGGCGTATACCGTCATTTGCATTCGGTCATCTTCTTACTCAAATAATAAACTGCTCTTTTTACCTTGGCTTCATCTTCTTATGCAAACACGCACCCCATTACCGAATCAATCAATGACAAGTACAGTATCAGAGGATTACCGAGTTCTAATGGTTAAAAAACTAGAGGATTTTGCAGATAGTTCTGTATGGCCTCAAAGGCATCTTGACATTGTTGATCCCACAGAAACTTGGTCCTTTCTTTAAAAGCCGGAATAGAGGTTCACAGGTCGTGGTTAGTTTGGCGATAAATCGGCCGATGAACTAAATTTTCCCTAAGAAACTCCTCATGTCCTTCTCGGTCTTTGAAGAGGGAATTTTGTGTATAGCTTTCATCTTTGACGGGTCCACCTCTATGCCTCATTGTGTGATCATAAACTCGAGCATCTTCCTCGCTGTAACTCCGAAGGCACACTTCTGTGGGTTTAAGCACATTCTGTATTTTCTGATCCACTTGAAGAACTTCCTTAGTGCGATGACGTGCCCTTCTTGGGTTTTGGACTTCACAATCATGTCATCCATATATACCTCTACCTCCTTGTGTATCATGTCGTGCAACAACGTGGTCGTAGCCCTTTGATAGGTTGCCGCTGCATTTTTCAATCTGAACGGCATAACCCTATAACAATAGGTGCCCCAAGGTGTCGTGAAGGTTGTCTTCTCTCAGTCTTCTGGCACCATCAAAATCTAATTGTACCGTGAGAATATATCCATGAAAGACAAAAGAGCATTCTTGGCAATGTTGTCTACCAATACATCTATACGTGGGAGAGGGAAGTCGTCCTTAGGACTAGCCCTGTTGAGATCTCTAAAGTCGACACATACTAGAATCTTTCCATCCTTCTTTGGTACTGGGACGATGTTGGCAACCCACTTTGGGTACTCTGTAACCATAAGAAAGCTAGCGTCTATTTGATTGGTAACCTCCTCCTTGATCTTGAGCGCCCAATTTGGCCAGATCCTTATAAGCTTTTTCTTGACGGGTTTGGCGTCGGGGAAAAGGGGAATTTGGTGCTGTACGATATCTGCTGTACGATATCAGGGTCTATGCGGGGCATATCCTCGTAGAACCACACAAAAACATCTTTATATTCTTTTAGTAAAAAGATTAATTATTCACGTTTCTCTAATGACAGCGTAGAACCAACCTGAACCATTTGTGGATCTTTTTCATTATTAAGATTTACTAAAATAGTTTCTTCAATTATAGGTTTAGCTCGCATTTCTTCTTCCTTCTCGATGAAAAGTTTTAATTCTAGGGGAATATCCTCATCGAATTCATTAAAATCTTTGGAATCTAGACCAAATATTTGAGACAAAGCAAAGTAAGACAAATTTGATTTCATATCATTGATATTAAGAGGGGTTACAACCTGAAATTCAAGACAAAAAGGGCTCGGGATGCTAACAGGAGCATTCCCAATGGACTCGTTGTTACAAACATCGTTCACAGATTCAGTGAAAACAAGTTCAACAGATTCAGACTCCAACTCACTTGTTACATCATGCATAAGAAAAGACTTAAAAAACTTACTCTTTTTTATTGTAACAGCATCCATGATAAGTGTCGTGTGATCCACAGGCGCGTCAGCTTTCATCATCAGCATGTCCTTGTCTTCATCATTGCCTATACGCACCTGGGCCATCTCTTCATTAAAGAAAGAACTCTGATCTCCTTTCCCGTAGTGAACCAGCCTGTCTGTCGGTACTTTCTCAATGAATCCCATCTGCCATATTTTTGCTTCTTCCTCATCATCGGACAACTGATGGCCAAAAAATATTTTTAGCCCTAGCAACTTTTGTTTAGTCTTCTCCTCTATCCACGGTTTGGGAAATCCACAATAGGGGAAATTGTCCCCTTCTTTCACAAAGCGACCATTCAACGTCGGCCCGTATTTTGCTATCTCTACTTCTTCCATCTCTAACCCGTAACCTAGTCTATGCCCATGGCAATAGTGATGCACGGGGATTGGTTCTGATATCCCTTGTAGGTGCTTGCCCAGTCTCATCCCTGGAAAGCAGGACTCCACCTTCATCATTGCTATAACCTTTGGATTCACATAGTTTCCCTCCTTATTCTTTAGAACTTGGACAGCTTTAGTCTCATGATAGTCGAATCCATTTAGAAGGAGATCCCCCTTCCCATGTTGGATCTCGAGAAGCGGGGTAGCGTCACTGATTGGATTTGGCAAGCCAGTTTCACCTAAAATGGTGACAGTTACTCCCTCCTTGACCAGCTTCACCTTTTGGTGCATAGTTGACGGAACTGCTCTAATTGTCGGATCAAGCAGCCATGGTCTTCCCAATGAGAGATTGAACGAGGCCAGTACATCGAGAACATGGAATTCTACCTCACTTTTCAACGTCCTCACTATCACGGCGAAGGTCACCAATCTGACCACGTCTCTCCTTGTGTTGTCGTATGCATGTACTCCTTGCGCACTTGGTTTGAAGTCTTGCGTCTTCAGTCCCAAACAGTAAGAAGTTCGTAGTAGGCATACATTGAGAGCTGAACCGTTGTCAACCAAGACCACCGGCACCCATTTTCCCAAACATTGAACGGTTAAATGCAACGGCTTCTTGTGAGATGGTCCCTCGGTCGAAAAGTCTTTGTTACTAAAGGCGATAACATTGGTCTGCTTCTCGTGCATAAGCATTTCAACCAACTGATCAGGAGACACATCAATCAGAAGTTCACACTGTTCAAAGCTTTCATGACGGCCTATCGGTGCTTATGGGACGCCACAAGTAACCCCCAAATGCTCACATTGGCTTGTGTCTTCTTAAGTTGCTTCAAGACTACGTGCTCTTCTTCATTGTTTTGCTTCTCTATTTGCTTCCTTGGCTCTTCCATGCCCCTACTTGGTTACCCCTTCTCTAGTTGTGCGGGCTTAACATGCCTCCCGCTTCTTGTCAAATGCTCTATCTGCTCCTCAGGTTCCCAAAGACCTTCAAATTGGTCGGCCATGTCTCAAATTTTGACCACTTGGTATCCTTTCTCTCGAAAGGCCTAGAAATTGTCTGCGCTAACTTTCTCTCCACTAACTCCTTCATCTCCCCAAAAATCTTCCTTCATCTCCCCAAAAATCTTCCTCAATTCTCATTACGTTCTGTGAAAACCAATTAGATTCTTCACTGATATCGGTCTCTAGTTCAAAGAGTTGTGGCAGTGATACCCCGTCAAACGGGTCTTCATAATTGTATGGTGGGGGAGGGCCCTAAGGTTCCCATAGGCCTCTATGGTGTGGCTTTGAAATTTGGGGGTTAAAAATGAGGGAATTTAAAAATATTTTGAAAAATATTTTAAACACCTTGAAAATTAAATTTTGAAAACACCTTTTGTTGAAAATAGAGTCACCACTTAGTTTTTGAGAAAAACTAAGAAAAACAAAATTGGCTACT
>JAULJZ010198943.1:0-19937 GCA_032270985.1 Heliamphora pulchella
TGAGACCTAAAACCATGATTTTAGTGACGTTAAGTCGGAGCCGAACCTGATAAGAATAGAACGTGATAGAAAAACGATGTTCGCATAAACCTAAAAAAAAAAATGGTAAGTAAATTTTAAAATTGTCTATTGTAATACCATGTAGATTGCTTTTAACTACGTAACAAATATGAGTTTATAAATTATAAAATAAATAAAAAAGAGTAACAAAAAGAGAGAAATAAAACCAAAAATAAATAATAAGAAAATGACACGAGACACACATCCAAATGCCGCAGCCTGCCGTGGCATCTATTAAATTGGCCATTAGCAATAACGTACATATTTATTACTTTAAAAGGCAATAAATAATCACCACTAGCATAGAGTTCTTACCTAAGGAAAAAAAAAATCTAATATTTTTACGTGAAATACATTATTTTTGTAGTTTATGTATTAAAATTTTGTTATCAGCGACATGTCACCGAATTTTATTTTTAAGATTGAGTGGTTGAATCATAAATAAAAAATTTAAAAAATAATGTACGTTATTGCTACCATTTTTTAAATTTAAAAAATTTAAAAAATTTAAAATTTTTTTGTAGTTTATGTATCAAATGATAGGGTAGAATCATAAATATAAAATTTAAATAAAATTTATATGCTGTCCACTACACCAGTAATTATGATTATACCATATAAAATAAAATAAATTAACATCCCTACCATTATTGTAATTTTGTTTTGACTTACACCCAAAATATTTTAATGTGCAAAACTCTGCCAATAGAAAATTGAAGATAAGTGTCGACGTGGCAACTGCACCAGCGATCTACTTGGAGAGATCCTCCGACGTCGGTGATTTAAACATTGCTCAAAGCCAACGCAAACCCTAACTCGATTCCTCCTCTTCTCTCTCTCTCTCTTCCTCTCTTTCTCTCGGCGAATTGTTGGATTCGTTGTTAGATATATGTGTCTGTGCAGAATATATAGATTCAGTTTATCGTGATTGTCTCTGCCAAGTGTGATCTTTCATCGTTCTGTAAATTTGATCCGGGATGACAATGGTTAGTTCTCTTTCCACTTCAATCGTTCTCGATTGCCATGAGATTTTCTATTTTACCCAATTTTATTTTCTTGATTCTTTCAGTTTCATGTTCTCTAGAAGCGTGTAAACGGGTTTTTTTGTCAGTTTTTTCCTTTTGTCTTTTCGTCTGCAATTAGTTCAAGGCATTATCTTGATCATGGAGGTTATTGTTGTGGCTTTCTTGTCATTCCTGTTTAATTGATTCTATGCCGAAACCCTACTGGACTAAACTCGACCCATTGTAAAATAGATTCACTTATGCGCAGAGACTTCAGCGTGAACTTCTCAATGGCTTAAGGCTGTGTTTGGTTTATTGGAAAGACAGTGGAATGGAATGATGAGTCCGCCAAAAGATCCATTTCAATGTTTAGTAGGCCAAAAATGATGGAATGTCAAATCTAAAAATAATTACTATTCCTCCATTTAACGGAATGAGAATTCCAACAGAGTATATCAAGGAATGAACATTTCATTCCTGTGCAAATTATTCCATTGAACCAAACACTACCTAAAAGAATCATATAGCGCCTCTCTAAATACCAACCCAGGTTTGGAATTGTGTTTAATCCTCGGATTAATAGTAGTATAGATAATTGCACTGATGGCCTCAAGGAACTTCAAGTAACTTGTTTATTTTATATATGTGTGTGTGCGCGCGCGCGCCCGTTTGTGTACAAATATGATCATAATTTCATAGGCTTATTTGCTGGTGTTAAAAATGATAAGACGACCTCGACAAACCAACTTTTCAGAAGTAAGAATGGGGGCCTCCTTATCTTAGATTTGTCGATTAACTAGTACATTAATCTTTTCATTCTAGATTGGGTCTATTTGTGTGCACACATCTGCATGTGTGTGTGTGAGGTTATCTTTGTTGGATTGTGAGCGGTTCATATGGTACTTTTGCAGGCTGGCAGAGGAGGAAGGGACAGATTTCGTAGAGATTACCCTTCAAGATCTGAAGAGAAGAGCCATCATGGCCGAAGCAATGCTCGCCCATCAAGACACCTCTGGGTTGGAAATCTGTCGCACAACATGGCTGAACACACTTTAGCTGAGCACTTCTTACAATTTGGTGACCTTGAGAGTGTTTCGTTTCAACCGGGTCGTAGCTACGCCTTCATTAATTATAAAAATGAAGAAGACGCTTTTGCAGCAGTGAGAGCGCTTCAAGGTTTTGTTATGGCAGGCAATGCACTTAGAATTGAGTTTGCAAAGGCGGTTAGTTTTGTCCACTTTTGTCTGTCTTCTTACAATGCAATGTTGTTAGTACGAATGTATATATTCCATCATTTATTTAAATAATTTCACAAAAGCAATATCAGCTTAAATTAACACAAGCTGAAGAATAATAGAAAGAAAAATGTAAAACAAAAGCTAATCTTCATGGGAGAAGATTGTTAACCCATTTATAAAAAATTAGCTTCTCATTTCATGTTATTGTGTTTGACGCCTCTTGTCAAACGGATAAACTCATCAGCTATCAGATTTAAAGTGATTTATTTACATTCTAATCAACCAAGAAGTTGCTAATTCTCTATATTGGACAGAATTCTACTACCTAATTAAATTATTGGTGTACGCTTAAGAAAAGAAGGGGAACTATAAATTAACAAATGAGGGGCAGAATGCCTATTATATTGTGGACAAAAAAGTTGCAGCTTAAAGAAATTAACTATTCTACCCTTAAGATTCATCTGCTATCTGTACATCTCTTGAATCGACTTGTCATGCTAAATACTGCCTTTAACAGAAGGGAAACTGTTACTAGTCAAATATGCAAGGGTGGACGTTCATTTTCCGAAGAATAGTTTTATTCTGTATTGAGTGCTCAATTTACAGAACAGAGGTCTCTCCTATCATAGAAACTAACTATGCAACTTAACTGCACCAACATTATCACCCTTAAATCACATGTGATCCACAATTATCAAGATCAAGATCAAGGACCTATCGAGCAAGGTTTTGTGTCTCTAGGAATCCCTATATAAATTGGGACCACAATTTTGTTATGCGATAATGATGTTAAGTTACTGACAATTAAGTAAAAGTCAAGCCAAAGTCTTTAATTCGATTGAAGTCTCATTGAGATTTGGATGGTATCACCAATGACAAAGTTACGGACGCGTGCGTGCATGCGCGTGCACACACTCAGAAGGTTGTTTGAATCCACTTATCACGTGCCATTATCATCATCGCTGTTGATGTCATCATCATTGTGTTCTCTTTTTCCCCTTATTTTGCACCAATTATACAGAAAACTTGCTGATTGCTCCCTAGAATCTTCTATGTTATTGGATTTAAATGTGATTTTAGGTCCTAATCATCGTCACTATTCATTTTTAAACAAGAGATTGTACTGTTTGCTATTCATAGCATGATGGACAGGAGTATGCATATAGCAAAAGATGTTTGGGCCATTTTGATTCCTTTCTGTAGCACGCAGTCAAGTTTTTGTGATGAATGAATTGCTTGAGATAATTTTTCAGATGGCTTGTGCCAGCTGGAATCAAGGACGGTTAAAACTGGTAGGGATTTACTTTATTTCACCATAGGTTTGGACTTGGGAGTGTCAGCAAAAGTTTTATTTTGTGGCATGAAACCTCGGTATGTTGCACTGGTTCTCTTACACTGTTGTGTGGAGCGTCCCATTATGCTCAAAATGTTATGCGGTGCAGGGAAACTTAAGGGAAACCAAATAAGATGACAGCGTATAAGCCTAGGTAATTAGTGGCTAGGACCTTAGGGGATTTCTGTTTTGTACTTTGCCTAGTATGAAACCTGTTCGGGGAACACTGGATTGGCTTTCTGGATGCAAAATTAGGAAGATACCTTTACTACAGGCAGAAACTATAACCTCCAATATCTTATATTAAGCGCCGGAGTAAGAATCTAGTTGCACATTATTAGGCTTTGCCCAAGAAGGCTCTAGCTGTATTAAGTTATTTTGACAATGTACATGCTTAGATGAGTTCTCTGTACAATCACAAGGGGTTGGTTTGGTGGTCAAGGCCTGGGAGTTGGAGGTTTGCTCCCTCCAAGGTCTCAGGTTCGAAACCTCTTAGGTGTTATTAACTCTTGTGGGGCTAGTCTATACGAGGCTTTGCCTTTCCTTTAATTGGGTCCCTTGCTAGTTGACAGTGGGATTAGTCCCCCAGGGATTGATCGAGATGCGTGTAAACTGGTCCAAACACCCTGAGATATAAATAAGAAAAAAAGAGATGAGATCTTTGTACTCCGTTGAATTTTTAATCTCAAAGGTTCCAGCAACAAAACAAAATCCTCATCTATAAATATCATGTAATGCAAGGACAGTCTTCTATCAAGCTGAGCACAGCACAAATATGCCATTGGTTTTTCATAACAAATGCTTACATGACTGTTGATGCTGTCTCCCGCTACTTATGCCATTTCATGAAGCTACTCTTCCAGACAATGAGCCTTGCTTGTCTTCTTTAAGAAAATATATCCACGAAGTCATTCTGGAAAACTGCGGGGAAAAACCCGAGTATTTTGATGTTTGGCACGCTGCTGTAAGGTCCCATGTTCACAGATGGTATAGAAAATGGCAATCCTTGTTGATGAACTGGGTTTAGTTAAAGCATATCATGTTTAGATCTAACACATTCAAATCAGAAGGCAGTATTTATGGAAAACACGAATGAATTTTTTATATGAAAATATGACGTGTGTGTAGCCACGTTTACCGGGCACTCTATTTCCACAGTTATTAAATTTGATTGTTTAGTTATGGAGAATGGAATGATATTTTAGCTATATTGGTCTCCTCCCATTCGGGGTTTCTAAGTTCTCTTAAGCAGTTTAATCAGATGTCCTATCCAAAATGATGCAAATCAAAGTCGCTAAGTTTGCATTTCATGATGAGGTCCTAGATGATAATATTCATATCATCATCGTTATTGTGATCAGTAAAACCAAATCAAAGCTATCCCATGATCCACGTCTAATGGATGATGTATTCCATCTGTGCAACATTGCACAAGCAGTTGCCAATACGTTGTAAATGCTGACCATATCAGCATCCACAAAGCAGTTGCCAATAGATCATAAAGTAAGAATGATGAGAACAGTATTCACAAATCTTCCTTAATATACTCCAGCAGTGTGAAACAATTCCATCATTTCAGTTGACTTTGGTTTAATGTGATTCAAGAACCATGCAGTCATGCAAAGTTCAATCATCTAGGGAGTTTATAGCATCTCACTGGAACATGATGTATTGAAGTTGCAAATTTCATATAAGCGAGAATTACAAAAATCAATGTGTATTGGTGAGAGTGATTAACTACCTCATCAAATATCTACTGTCAAAGTGGATGATAATGGGTAGATACAGGTATTTGAACTTTTCAAGGTGAATGGTTGTGTATGGAAAACATTCTGTTGTGAGGATGAAGATCCTTCGATTTTGTTTCTTGTAAGGCATGATCAGAGAAGGCATTGTATGTCACTCTAGAGATCGATATGTTGTGTTATGACTTTCTTATGCAAAAATTCTCTTCTCTGTGTATAATTTGTAGACTACTCATTGATGTATATTACATATGTAAGTGGAATTGTTTGATTATGTGAACTGAATGTACAATTTAAATTTTTTTCCCTTACCTGAATGCCTTCGAAGGTAAGAATATTGATCATGTTCTCTGATTTTGCATTCATTGATATTTACAAGGATCATCAATGATTGATGCAATTCATTATCTCATTGCCGTCTATGAGAAAGCTTTACTGCTGATTTTCTATGCCTAAATCGTAATGGTTGCCAAAACAATAGGGATGCCAAAATAATAGGGAGAGAAAAGACCATCTAATTGAAACACGTGTCCCTGCAAGAACAAGTATTAAATCATGAGCACCAGGAAAATGACTTGATTTAAAGATCATTTGAAGTATAATCTCTTTATGCAACATCACTTTGTTGGTAATATAGGAATGTTCTTATCTAGGTAAAAAATTAACTCAGTTGTGCTGGTTTCTTTATTTTATAAGAAGTTTTTGAATTACACCGCCACCATCATATTCCACCTTCACATGAGAATGATTATCAGTTTACCAGTTCTTGAAACCCCTTCTAAGGGCAGCAACTCATCATGTTTGGATGACTCCATGTTTACAAAGGCTGATGAGACATACCTTTTACCATCATGATTTTTCATTTAAGTCAAGGCCTGAATGGCTGAGTGCTGAACCATTCCAAATGGTTGACAACTAATTGCGTGCACTTTTTCCCCCCTTTCATGTGTGATGCAGTTGAGCAAGTAAAGGAAATTTAGTGGGAGCAGAATCTTAGTACATTTAATTACATTAATTTAAGCACCCTGCATGGATTGGCAAAACCTTCTTACGTGCGTATACTGGTACGATGAATCTAAAAACATAGGGTACGGGTACGGGTACGGTACATGTATTTATTTTTTGTACTTTTTAGCATTACATTACATATATGTCAAATTTAAAATTATTTTTAGCTTTGAGAGAAAATAAATTAATACATATATGCCAAATACAAAATTATTTTTAGCTTTGAGAGAAAATAAAATAAGTTAAAAATTATTAGCATTGTTGTCCCAAGGCTATGCCTGTGGCAATTGCTAGTTGGGATTGCAAGTGGCGATACTTGTTGAGCTGGATGACAATTGTTATGGTAATCATATTGATTGAAAGTTATTTTCGGCAGTCGCAAACTCTAAGAGAAAGTAACAAAAAATGTATTTGCTCACACAAATTTAAAATTTTAATATTTTTATTAAATTAAAGAATCTAAACCATATTACTCAAATTTATTTTTATATCAAAATATATCAAAATATGTAACTTATTATTTACTCTAGCATTCTTTTAAATTTTAAAAGTTTTATATTTCTATTATCAGAATCGTACGATTCGCGATGCGTATTGTACGATTTGTTTCAATATATCTAGCAATTGATTCGTATCGGCGGGGTGAATCGGTGAAAGTAAGAATAGTACAATTCACGATACGTATCGCACGATTTAATACGATTTAGTTCTCGATAAATTAAATAATCGATTCAACACTAAGTAAATCTCGATTCTTGTTTCTTCTAACTTATAATCTTACATTATAGAGAGTTGTTCCACATCACTTTTCTAAGTCACTCAACCTCATTTATATATTCGGGATGTCTCTTCACCAAATAGTAATTGGTTTTGAATTGGATGACTATAAATTCGAACATGGTATGATTAGTATCAAATTTGTGTGGGGTGGTTTCACGTGTTAAGTTTTTACCCAGTATTTATTTCAATTTTTGTTCATTTTTATGTCATCTTTGCATGCAACTGAGCAACACGTGTGGTGGAAGATTAGAGAAATTCAATATCACTTTTAAGTCATTCAAGTTTAATTCATATAATTCAGAGATCTCTCCACCCATTGCTAATTAATTTTGGGTTGGATGCCTCCAAATCTAAAAATGTGTATACAAATTGTTATAAATCATAACATAATTAATAATGTAATATATGATCATTGATTATGATAAAGCTTAGACTCACATCTCTTGTTCTAGATGTAAGCGTTTTACCTATTACACTATATGCTCATCATTTAAAACAAGTTCTTTATTGATTTATGACTAAACTTTTTCATATTTATAATGCATCTATAATATTTAATTATTTTAGATATATTTTTGATATATTTTAGAAATTATAACCAAATCTTTACGATTCACGATTCGAGAAAAAGTAATTTCGATTCACGATTCGATTTTCAATTTGACAACTATGTTTTATATAAATCCCAACATATTCATTCATGTACCCAAAACATACCGATGTCGTACCGAAAACATTCTGGCGTTATACCCAACAATTGAAAAAGTTCCGGTATTTTCTTAGAGTACCTGGTATGTAAAGATGCTGTACCGGTGCCGTACCCGTACCCGGTGTATGTACGGCACCATTTTTGGAGTACCCGTGCTTCAGGTGCCAAGGGACAGTCTCAATTAAACAGTTTCTATGGCCTGTAGGCCTCTCAACCTAAGATCAAATCGAAAGACATAGTTGATGGACAACAGGTCATTTTTGCTTAGACCATGAAAAGCAAAGTGGTGTGCTGCCTTTTGCAGTGGACTCTCTCTTACTCTCCTGATTTTCTGTATGTATCACTAAATCGTTGGAACCAATCTTTGCACAATCCATTTTATTCTGAATTGAAAGCAGACAGCATGATGATCCATAACTATTGAGCTAAGATGCAATAAAAAAAGAGAGGTGATTGAAGTTTCTTCTTCTTTGTTGTGCATGCAACACCAATCTGGAAGTAGTTTCCCTTGGACATTTACAGTGAACAATATCCAGTGCTTCTTCCAAACTGCTGTTTGCACAAGAAAACCCCCCTAGAAGGCATTTTTCGGGCATACAACCCAGCAGTATCTGCCTTTTCAAAAACTTGTTCAAATATCTCAAGTCAAACTTGTAAGTTTTGATCCTACTGATACCTTCCACCTCAGAGACCAGAGGAGTCATGCAAGAGCCTCAAAAAGGCTTTCCACAGACTTCGTCTTCCTCTCCTCGCTGCCTCTTCCTCTCAATGCTGCCTAGTGACCGGAAAACATGTTCTCTGCAGTGAACTCCCTTGAGCACTCCCTCATTCACAGGAAAAACAGCTAATATCTGTAATCTGCGTTTCAAAACAAGCGCTACACATCAATTGTCATGTCAGAATCATACTCAATCCACTCCCACTCTGAAACTAAGAAGTTTGCAAATGGATCTGAACCTTGACTATCAGTGTGGAGTCTTGCTTCTGATTTTCACTCCCCTACTCTTTCACAGTCACCCTTTAGATTCTCTGCTACTCTTTATCCCTTATTAGAGCTTTAAGTTTCTTGAGCTCAAACTGTTCTTCTGAATTGGAGAACAGAGAACCTCTTTCATTCCTCTTCCACAACACTGTTCCAGAAGCCAACTCATTTCAATGACCAACACAGTGATTGAGGCATTATATTGTAACATATGCCTGGTAAAATAAGAACAGAGGATGAAGTGAAGGAAGAAACAAAATCTTTCCTCCTAAACCTGAGTCCTTGGTGTTGAGTACAACTCTTTGCATATGCTTGTACAGCTAAACTTATTGACTTGTTAGCACCAGAGTCCTCATTTTGTATGCCAAAAATAAATAAAAGAAAAGAATGATAAAAAGCATGCCTAATGAAATCTTTCAGATAATAGTTAATTTGTTAAGACTGAGATGCCACATTAAGAAGAACATATCCATTCCATCCCATTTTGGTGAAGGTTCCTTCAGTTTGTATTACCTGCAAATTAAAATGCATGTGTTAAGGAACTGCAGCCATTCTGAGTAAGATTTAACGGTGAATTCTAGTCAAGTCAGCAGATATCAACCATTGGGCACCATCCCTATTGCAGTAGAATCCCTTTGGGTTAACCACAATGTATTAGAATGTGTTTGCACACCAACCGGTTTTTTCTTTGAATAGTTATCCACCGATGTAGCACAAAAAAAAGAAAGAAAAAGGGAATAGTCAGCCACAGAGCCCTCAATTTGATGTCCTTAATCTAAAAGCAGGTTCCTAAGTGCTTTGTTAAGCCTCGGTAACTACATTTTACAAAATAATGTCAAATGGTGAAAAAATAACTCAAAAACAATTTGAGTAGAGCTCTGAAGCACTTACATTCTGTCGCATAGTTATATCAGCAGTTTTTGCATTATGCTCTGTTTGCTGATGAAAAATAATATACTAAAAAGAAATATGTATGAGCAAAAAACTGTTATCCAGTTGTGTGTAGGTAGGATTGTCAGGGAAGGGCACAACAATATACAAATATGTATAATTATATCAGTCATATACGCTTGAGTGATACTACAATTTTTTTAAATTAAGTTTTTTGTGATTTGAAAGATGAAGTCTGGATGTTTATTTTGTTCTGATGTCACACTTATTATTGCTACTCTCTAATTGTATTTTTGTTTGTAATTGTTTTCCTATTTTATATTCGAAAGTGCACATTGCATGTTTGACTCGTGATCTTCACATGTAAAATATCACTTTATTAAAGAAGAGCAATGTTGGACTCTTTTAGGTTTCATTGGGGGAGTATTTGGGAGGTGTTATCCAAGTGTCCAAAATAATGTTCCTTCCCCCCTATATTGGAATTTGGACATGTCTAAGTGCTGGACATATGCTTAGAAGTATTTGTGAGGTGTTGCTGTGTGACTCAGGTATGATAAGTTGATGACACATTTGTAGAAATATAAATTCTCATAATGGATCCCCTATTTGGAGATCGCACTGTTCTCTTGATTTGTCAGATCTAGTGAATGAGAGGGCATGGAATTTGAGATAGATTGGTGAAAAGGATAGGTGTGCTTTGCTAGGTCTCAGGATTGGTGTTCTTCAAGGTTGTTCAGCAGATCCCCTTATCATTATTGTTTTCGCACCAAATTCTGTGAAAGTTGTTTCTATTGGTAGGAAAGCTACAAGGTGGTCTGGAGCTTGAGTCCTTGGAATGATTATATGGTGAGTTGGGATGTTTTTTTGTCACAAAACAGATTGCCTTAAAAGATGAATCTGCTAAGGGTGGACCAAAAATGTGTATCGATTCTCTCAAGCCCTTCCTGAAATGCAATCTTCTCTTGCACACGGAGAGATGATATATGCAATAACAAAATGGGGTGAATGGACATGGATAACAGAATGCCCATTAACAAATGTAATGGGTGAGCAATCCCATATGGCATGACTTTCTTTTTGGAACAACAGCTCTTTTATTATGTCACGCCACCAGTTGTCCCCTCCAAAATAAGCTATCACTGAATGGGCCCAACCACAAACCATGTATGTTTATCTCTTAAAGTAAGGCTTGCCAAATTCTAAGGCTAACTAGAAATTGGCCGATATGATCATTATAGGCTGCGCTTCAATACCACTATGGTAGTGGAGGTTTTCTAGAGAGAGGCTCATTTTGGCAACTTATTGGCAATTGTAGTGAGGCATATGCTATGCCCCTTTGGCTATAACAGAGAACTATTGTCGTCTTTGGAAAGCCATTAGTTGATTGTGTTCTACACTTTTCACCATGTTAAACTCAATGGACAATGATGGAGATGGACCTAAAGTTTGTCTTGACAGATTTGTAGTCGCGAAATAGCCTTTGCGAACATGATTTCTCTCATTTATTATGTATTTGAAGATTCAAGAGGTCTTTTAGCTACTCTCTAGTCCTTGTTTGCAATTTTCTTGTTATTTTAATTTCTCCATATTTCTCAATGATTGTGAGAGAGGAGATACTGGTGCTTTGAGAAATTGGTGAATTTTGAAATTCAATTCTTTATTATGCTCCCTTGTCAAGTGTGATGATATATACCAAAGATTATCTGGATGGCAAGGCAGCCCCCCCACCCCCCAAAAAAAAAACAAAAAAAAAGAAAAGAAATATAAGAAAAAAATAAAAATCTCAAGGCTTTGGCTCTGGTATTACTTGCAAAGAGGTAAAATAAACATCTATAGTCAACCCATAGAACCTTAGAATAGTCTTTACTGTGTGATAAATACGTGATTTGCTACCAACTGTGAGATTGATAATCTAATTATAAATTATTTGGTTTCTCGTGCATGTGGTGAAAACTATTTGCTTTATGAGATTCTGGATCTCTAGATCCCGTGTGAATACATGTTTTGGACATCGTTGTCTATTTGGCTCAAGATAATGATAGAAGAATGTTTAAAAAGATGTTCCTCTATCGATATGCTGTGAAAGAGATGTATTTTTTTGCATCATATCGGATTTGGATTATCAAAGGACTGGGTTTGTCGCAAGCGCAATGCGCATGCAATATATTTTAATATAATTTTGTAGTTTTAAATATGTTGAGAGATAAAAATAAAGCAATCTTTTTTGATAATTTATGTGATAAATTATGTAAGAAGTGGGAAGTTACATAGGTAATGGGTTGCTATTTGAAATTTACAGGTTTACCCTTTATTGATTAAACTATAAGTCATATTTATCCCTACTAATAAAAGAAAAAGTCTTGCGACACAACTTCACCAAATTTTAGTAATACTCTAGTGTTTCCTTATTAAGGTAGTATAGGTAAGAGTCTTCTTAGGAGTTCTTTAGAATGTTTTGGTGTCCTTTCTCAAAGCACTTGTGTCGGTTTCATGACTTACCAATTCACCTCATCATGGAGAATATTAACTTTTGATAGTTGCACTGCTGGTAGTGTAGCACTGCTTAGTGATTGGATCATCTTCTGAGATCATCACCATAGTGCTATGCATGTTTTTCTTGATATTTTCATGGGACATATGCCATTATTCGAGTTTTGTAATGTCTTTATGGGTGGTTATTTGGTGGTAATTAATAATTTAGATGTGGTTTGTTATGACAGATCTTTAGATCTTTATGTCTTTTGTTATGACATTGGCCAGATCTGGTTTGTTATGACATCTGACAGATCTTTAGATCAGCCAGATCTGGTTTGTTATGACATTGGCATATGTTGTTCCAGAAGGGGATGCCTAGTGTGATGGGTGGCTAAGCATGTTGAATGAGAACATCAATGAGAGAGGGAGGGAGGGATGGAGGGAGCATATTTGTTAAAGGCGTGCCTATGCGTGCGCTTAAGCCCAAGGCGCAAGTAGGCGCAGTTCATGCACCTTAAGTATAGTAAGGTAAGGTGAGTTTAATGAAGCGTTGCTTAAGCGCGCCTTGAGAAGAGGTTGAAGGCGCATACCTCTTGCGCCTCTTTTATACTCTTGATTCTTTTTTATGCGATTTAAGCCGCTTATTGTATAAAAAATTTTCAACATCAAAAGTGGAGGCATACTTAAAAACTCAAAAACAAAATCTTGTGTTATTAGCAGATAGGATATGAAGAAACTAACCCTTATACAAATTAACATGAGATTTTGTTGGATCTTGGGTTCTAATTTAGTATTCTATTTCTTCTCCTCCTCATCCTCCTCTTGTTCTTGTGCGAATCATGATTTATGACTCTTTTCTATTACTTTGATTTGCACTTGTGTCGTGCTCCTCCCTCCATTCTTCCTCTCTATTTCTTTCCATCTCACAATCTCTTTTGACTCTTACTCTCAGACTCGCTCTCTCATTTTCTTTCTCCTTTTTTTTTCCTTCTCTTGTTTCTCTTATGTTTCTTTCAAATTGAATTGATTCAATTCAAGTATTATTTGATAGTAAATTTGGATTTTTATATTTTTTAAAAATTATGATATACTTGCAAATCTTACATGCAATTGTTGGTTTCAAATTAGATACTGGCATATTCTTTTGGTGGGAGAATGTTGAGAAAAAGTACATCTTTTAGGTATTTCTAACTTTTGTTGAATTTTTGACGTCATGCGCCTCGCTTCAATAAAGCTCACGCCTCGCCTTTGTCTCACGCTTAAGCTCCAAAAGACCTTTGGAGCTTTAGTGCGCCTATCGCTTTTAATAACTTTGGGAGGGAGGGAGGGCCAACGGTTTGTGTTAAAGGGGGATTAGTTCTTAATGTTGTGTGCGTGTGTGTGAGAGAGAGAGGTATATTGGATTCTGAGGACAGATAACGAGGTTGGTGCTTCCACTAAAAGGGGCTAGCTATTAGGCAAACATTTACGGGACACTTTTTCTTTAATGTAGGTTTTTGTTCAAGTTTTTGTCTTTTTTCTTTTTCTGTTACTTTTTGGGTCATCTTATGATAATATAAAGGAAAAAAAGGATGTTTTAATTCCTGCATTCTGATATGCCATTAGGCTTGTGGTTTGCTGTGTTGGACAAATCATCTAATGTTTTGCTTTCGAAGCATACCTGCATTTACATTTAGCCCATTCACATCTCGTCTTCTTGTGTGTGTGAATTTAAGAATCCATTTAATATCGTAATTAATCAGAGAGTTTCGCTCAGAACTTGTATGACTGGGTCTGTGGGATGGTAAGAGTGATCTAAGGTTTGGCAAGATCCTAGATTTTCTGTTCAAAGGGTAAGCATGGCCTGGTACCTGTAATGTGTGTTTTAAGAATAGTACTTACGATGTAAATCTGTCTGGTTATTGGATTTTGATATTAACAAAAAGAAACGCTATCTGGTATGATTTATTTTCTGCAAATGCTGGAAGCATGGTAGTGAGTAGGTAGGCATCTGACTTCAAATTACTAATCTCATATTGCTTGTATTCCTTCTAAGAATCAGATCTGATTTTGTGTGGACCAGAGTAAGTGGTTTGCACCTCTGGAAAAAAGCATTGAGTTCATTTGAGCTCAGAAAAAACCATTGTAAGTAGGTAGGCATCTGACTTCAAATTACTTATCTCCTATTGCTTGCCTTCCTTCTAACAATCAGATCTGATTGTGTGTGGATTAGAGTAAAGTGGTTTGCACCTCTGGTAAAAAGCATTAAGTTCATTTTAACTCAGAAAAAACCGTTGTGTTGCACATCCTATGTCGACTCCAACCCAATCCCCTTGAGGGGAAAAAAAAAGTATCCACAGTTCCTGGAAGGAATAAGCTTGGCTTAGTCGCTTGCTTGGAGTTTTAGCCTTCGTATTTTCTTAATGTTTTCTTTGGTTCTATTTATTCTGTTTCAACCTTTTTTGATGGTTAATCTGTTTCTTATCCTTACTTTTCAAATATTCACACTTTTAGCATGTGCCATCAAAATAGGTCTTACTGGAGGTCAAGTTCTGGTTGTTGAGTGGTTGTAAGCCTGCAACCCTAGTTCAAGTACTCTTTGAAGAGACTATTGAGTCATTTAAACTGTAATAAGTTTAAGGTCCAACCTTGACCTTCTGGCTCCATCTTGCTTTTCTTTTTTTTTTTTAATGATCTTACCCATCCTCCAATCTCCTCCTTTTTGGCCGTGTCTCATGGTTAGAAATTGGACCCATTGAACAATCAGACTGTAACGGTCTTTGGCTGTATGAATCAGGAAAAACTATTATGCATTCACCCACGCTGTTGGAGTCCTCCAAAAATCCCATCATCAGGCTTGCCTTGAAGGCTCTTTTTACCTTGTGGCAGCTCCCCCCAGGGCCGGCCATGTGGGCAATCCCACAAGGCGGCCGCCTTGGCACCCAATTTTTGATAAGAAAGTAGGGCCCCTAAATTTTTAATACTCCCCATTAGACCTTGTATGAAATTATTAAATAAAAATTCTATTAGAACTAAAGGGCTCAACCCAAACAAGTTTTGCCAAAAGAAATTCTTGATGGAAAGAAATTTTGAAAGAAGTTTTGTCAAAAGAAACAAAAAAGCCTATTGAAGTTTTGAATTATTTGAACTTGACGGATGGTTATTTTCGAAATACATGGATTGTATACCTATACTAGTTACAGTTGCATAAGGAAAAATGAGTTTTTTAAAGAGTTGATCAAATTGATATGTGGTCAACTATATCACAAGAAAGATTGAACAGATTAGTAATGTTATCCATTGAAAAAGAAATGGTAAGTAAGCCTGACTATACAACTTTAATTAGTAATCTTAAAGTAAAAAATGTCATAAGGGCAGTGTTTTAAGCGATTATTTGCTATTATTAGTTCAAATGTTTGGTTTTGTTTTGATATTATAGCTTTTGATTTTGTTTGATATTATTTTGATTGTAAATTGGATATTAGTGAAATGCGAAGTAATAAGATAATTTGTATCTTTTAAAATTTTTGTAATGATTTTTTTCTTAAAACTAGTGAGTACAAAAATTTATAAGGCCCCTTTTAAATGTTTCTCTAGGGCACCTAATTAGTTATTGGCCTGGAGTTCTTGTTGGTTCAACCAATGGCTTGCTAAATTCACAGGTGTAACTAAGGAAGCCACACAATGCCAATTGAGGTCCTTGGAATCTTTCAATGTAACCCCAATTAGGGGCCATTATCTTGGCGAAAGGATGGACTATGATTTGGGGAAAACTTTGGTAAAGGATAACACTAATTATGTAGGTTTGAAGGCTCTATATCTCTTTTATTTCCTTCGCCTATTACACACCACCTGTTGATGTTTGTTTCGAATTTCTGTCAAAAAGTGAAGGAAAGCTGTCGCCAGGACAGACCGATCGAGCGTTCTGGGACTGATCGATTGGTCTGCCAAGGCTTCAGAGATACCGAGAGTAGTGTATGACAGATCGATGGACAAATCGAGTCGGATCGACATATCAATTGAGCGGTCTATTCGAGATTGTAGTTTTCTGCTGGCTGCTAGGGTTGCGGTTTTTATGTTTTTGACCTAATAATATATAAGGGGATATAACTAGAAACTCTAAGAGAAAAACAAGTGTGTGCCAATACACAAGAGAGGCTCAAATTTGAGGCTATAGAGAGGAGAGGAAGCGTTTGTAATCTGTATTGATGATAGTGGATTGTTCTCTCCTCCTGTGGACGTAAGCATCTCACTGAACCACGTATATTCGTGTGTGTTTGCAGTTGTTTCGTATTCTTTATCTGTTTCAAGTGGATTAAAGCCTAAGGTGTGTGTTCCGGAGCACAAGTGGTATCAGAGCTTCTAGTTAAAGCTTCAATCACTCGATTACTGTAGAGATGACGAATACCAAGTACAAAGTTGAGAAGTTCACCAGCAAGTACAACTTTTCTCTTTGGCAACGAGGGATGAAGGATCTGTTGATCTAACAGGGAGTCTCCAAGGCATTATTCGGCAAGGAAAAAAAGCCAAAAGGATGGCCGATGATGATTGGAGGATCTCGATGCAAGGGTTGCCAGTGCAATCCGTCTCAACCTCAGAGATGATGTTATTTATAACATATTAGACGAGGAGAGAACGGAGGCTATTTGGAAAAAGTTAGAAGGCCTCTACATGAAGAAAAAATTGGCAAACAAGTTGTACGTGAAGAAACAACTATACGGGCTGCAGATGAAGGAAGATACAAATATGTTGGAACATCTCAACGTCAATAACATGCTTATCACACAACTATTGGGGTTTGATTTTAAAGTTGATGATGAGGATAAGGCAATACTCCTTCGGGCATCGCTTCCAACATCCTACAATCATCTTGTGACATTGATGTACGAGAAGGAAACTTTAGAATTGGAAGAGGTAACGAGTGCTTTCCTATCACATAAGAAGATGAAAAAGGATGATGAAACGAGTGCAGAAGGGTTTGTTGTGGCAATGGCTGAGCCAAAACGAGGCAGGAGTAAGTCTAGAGGTAAGCGTTCCAACAAAGAAAGGTCTCGGTCCAAATCGCGTGCAAAGAAAGATGTGGAGTGTTTCTACTAGCACAAAACTGGTCATTACAAGAATCAATGTCAGGAATTGAAGGATCACATGAAGGAGGGAGGAGAAGAAGAGAAAGAAGCCATCAGAATCTGTCAGTTTCGTAGAAGACAAGTCAGACAGTGACGTAGATGCATATTTATTTTCAATTTCTTCTACTAGTAATTTTTTATTAGAATTATGGATTTTGGATTCGGAGTGCTCTTACAATATGTGCCTAAACAAATATTGGTTTGACTATAAACCTTGAGATGGTTGGATTGTTCTAATAGGCAATGATGCAACATGCAAGGCAATTGGGATAGGCACCATAAAAATAAAAATGTTTGACAGTGTTGGAAGGGTCTTAGGTAATGTCACATGCATTCCAGAGCTTAAGAAGAACCTAATTTCCTTAGGGGCTTGAGATCCTTTGGGTTGTGGTTACATGGCAAAAGGTGGAGCTATAAAAGTTAGCAAAGGTGCCTTAGTTATCATAAAAGGGCAGAAGATCGAAAACCTATACAAGTTGATTGGGAACACGGTAGTAGGTGGAGTTGCGCTATTTACACCAGCAAAATCTAGCATAGATGATAGTAAACTCTGGCATATGTGGCTTGGTTATATTGGCTAGCGTGGTATGCTAGAACTTCACAAGAACATGCTAAAAGGTGTGAAAACGTGTAGTATTGATTTTTGCAAGTATTGTGTGTACGGGCAACATCACAGGGTCAGTTTCAAGACAAGTTTTCATACCAGTAAGGTTACTAGATTATGTTCATTCAGATGTTTCGGGACGGGTTACAGTTTCGTCTCACAGTGGTACTCAGTACTTTGTCAGTTTCATTGATGACTTCCTAAGGAAGACATGGATTTATTTTATAAAAGCATAAGTCTAATGTTTTTAGTGTTTTCAAGAAATGGAAATTGCATGTTGAGAATCAAACAGGGAAGAAGATAAAATACCTAAGAACAGATAATGACACAAAATACAAAAACAAAAAATTTATGACATTTTGTGAATCAAGTGGGATCACTCGTCATTTCACAGTTACGGGGATTTCACAGCAAAATGGGATTGCAGAAAGAATGAACCGAACAGTGACAGAAAGGGCCAGATGCATGCGGTTGAATGCTGGATTGCCAAAAGTATTTTGGGCAGAAGCAGTTAACACTGGATGCTGTATCATCAAGAGTTCACCGTCATCAACCATCGATTTCAAAATTTTGCAAGAGATGTGGTCAGGTAAACCAGTGGAGTTGAAAAACTTGAAAATCTTTGGCTGTCCTGCTTATGTACATGTGCAGAGTGAAGAACGGTCTAAGCTAGACCCAAGTTGATGAAGTGTATCTTTCTCGGCTATGAAAGTTTGGTGAAGGGTTATAGACTATGGAACCCAGTTGTCAGGAAGAAGGTGATCGGCAAAGGCGTGGTATTTGACGAGGCATTTATGGTAAATAAATGCGAGGAAAGTTCAGTAGATGGCGAGGTCAAAGAAAAAGCAATGGTTGAGGTGGAGCCTGATGAGAATAGTTCACCCATTGACTCGGGTGATGATGATGCAAATCAGTAGCAGCCGGAACAAAGAGATGAGCCTTACACATTGACCAAAGGTTGGGAGAAGCGGATCCACAAAGCATCAGTGAGGTATGGCTTTGAAAACATAGTCATTTTCACTTTAACAGTTGGCAGTGGAGATCCTCTATCTTACAAGGAGGCTACGAGCAGCTCAGTCAAAGATAATTGGCCAGTAGCTATGTCGAAAGAGATGGACTCATTACAAAAGAATAAAACTTGAGAATTAGTAAAATTGCCCAAGAACAAAAACGCTGTCGATTGCAAATGGGTATACAGGAAAAAGGAAGCAGTGTCAAACAAGGAAGGTGAAAAATACAATGCTAGACTAGTGGCTAAGGGTTACTCCCAGAAAGAGGGAGTAGGCTATAATGAGATATTTTCACCAGTTGTGAAGCACACGTCAATAAGAATTATTCTGGTATTGGTGGTTATGCATGACATGAAGCCAGATAAGCTTGACGTGAGGACCGCTTTTCTTCACGGAGATTTGGAAGAGCAAATCTATATGCAACAGTCTGAAGGTTTTAAGGAACTCGACAAGGAAGACTATGTCTGCTTATTGAAGAAATCCTTGTATGGATTGAAGTAGTCTTCCAGATAATGGTATAAGCGGTTGATTCATTTATGGTGACGCATGGGTACACGCATTGTGTGGTATGATTGTTGTGTCTATTTCAGTGTACTTGCTGATGGTTCATATATCCTGTTATATTTGTATGTCGATGATATATGTTAGTAGCTGCAGAAAGTAAGGAAGAAATTGCAAAATTGAAGACGTTGTTGAGCAGTGAATTTGATTTGAAGGATCTTGGAGCTACCAAGAAAATCCTTGGTATTGAAATTCACCGTGACAGGAAAGCTGGAAAACTATGGTTAACCCAGAAAGGTTATCTGCGGAAAGTGTTAGAAAATCTCAGTATACAGAGTGCAAAGCTAGTGGGAACACATTTTGTAGCACACTTGAAGCTATCTTCTCAGTTATGTTCAAGTTCAGAAGATGAGTCAAAGCGTATGTCAGAAGTACCGTATGCAAATGCAGTAGGATGTCTTATGTACCTGGTGGTGTGCACAAGACTTGACA